>VZZY01023790.1:0-16905 GCA_013400335.1 Eurystomus gularis | reverse complement strand
AGGAGGAGGAGGAGGAGACGACCGGGCGCTCTCGCTCCCGCTCCCTGCAGAGGCTGAGGCAAAAGGCAGAAAAAGGAGGAGGGGAATGAAAAATAAAGAGGGGGGAGAGGGAGTGAAAAAAAAAAAACCTCTAAGCCCAGCTTTTGCCGGTGCTGCTTGGATTGGATCTGGTTTGAGTTTCCTCTCTGCGGGCTTGTGCAGCAAGAGAGGAGGAGGGGGGGGAAGTAACTCACTGGCTCACTCTTCCTCTGGAGCCTGAGCGAAGGCGCGGGTGCCGGCGCGGCCGGGGAGCTGCTCCGGGCGCGGTTGCCTCGCACCTCACTGCTCTCGGTGGCTAAAGAACCGCCTGGACTTCTCGAGGACCTGGAGCAAAAAGCCATCACTTCACAGACCTGACAGTTGCTCAGTGCTTATAGACTTGACGCGGTTTTTTTTCTTTTTTTTTTTTTTTCTAGGGGATTCTTTTTTAAAATTATTTTTCTCCCGTGTCTCTCAACAGCGGTTCCTTGAGCGTGTGGCAGTGGAGTCCATTGCTTTGTTAACAACTTCGGGAGATATTTTTTAAAACTTTTATTTTTTCTTCTCTCTTTTGTTCTCTTTTCCTTAAAAAAAAAAAAAAAAGAAAAGAAAAAAAAGATATAATCCTTTTGGGGGGAGGGGAGATGATCGTGCTGATGTGGAATAAGTGCTCCTGCTGTCTCCTCTTACTAGCCGCGGTCCTGATCGTGGAGAGCTCCCAGCTAGACAGCTCCAGCTCCAAGGTGAACTCCATCAAGTCCACCCTGATGGGGGAGGCTCCAACTCAGGCAACCAACAGATCTGCAGGCATTCACCAGGGACTGATGCTTGCTAGCAGTAAGAAGGGCAAAATGCTAGAGCAGATGGGAAAACCTCCCAAGCACTATCATCGGCAAGGAGAGGTAGGACATCACTTCATTGCTCCAGTGTCTGTCCGTCTGCATGCTATAAGCAAATAATTGCTAGGCTTCCCATCGCATTGGTTTCAAAGCTTTGCCATATGAAATGAATTAATTTACTTCTTCGGGGTTGTCTGGGACAATATAATCTCATAATTGGCGTTAGGAACTGTGCAAGTGGGAGTTGGAAGGTTTTAAACCTTTCATTCTTCTTGATAGGATCAATAACTCATGGAAGAAAGAGTAATCTAAAACAATATAATCTTCAGTTTCTTTGTCTACCTACTTCGAAGGGACGGTAGAAGTAAAGGAAGAAATTTCTTGTGAACGCTCAGACAGTAAGTGAATTGAATTTGAATAGGTGAGGAAAAATTGAGATGAAGAGGAAACTGTGTTTACAGCAATGAAACAAACTCAGTTTTAAAAATCACACCTAGCAAGTTGATCTCTGATTCCCACCATGGAGGAAGATATAACCAAGCAAGCTGTCCCAGTGATGTAGGTTAAGGCACATTCATTTGTTTAATAGGACAGGAAATAAATTCTAGGTTTATTGTCCAGAATATACTCCAGTGGTTGTGAAATTTTTGTTTGGCTATATCCAGCTGACATAAGCAGGGAGTAATAGCCCTGAATATGAAGTCTGAGTGTAAGGAAGACAGAAAAGGTTATAGAAACTTTATGAAAAAAAGGATCCCGACTTATGCAGTCTTCTTTCCTCTCTATTCTGCTTAGAAACTTGGGAGTCTGACAGAAAATCATCTTTGTTCAACTGTCTTTGTGTAAACTATAAAGCAACATTTTAAACCACCAGTCCTCTACGTCCCTATCAAGTCTCAACTTGGGTGATATGTTGTGCATTGTGGTGTTGAAGAAGGTAGACTGCTTCAGAAAATACAGATTTTTATACTATTGGGTATTATTAGTACCTCCAAATACAGCTGCTTTTCATAAGCAACGAACAGTGTAGCAGCAAGGGAACTGCCAACATTCATCACTAAAAAGGCAAAATAACTCAATGCCTAAAGGGTCTGTATCTTGCCTACATTCTCCTTAAAGCAGCATAGAAGTTGCAAATTCAAGCAATCCATTGTATTTGCTGAAGTGTTTCACATCAGCTTTCTAATAATGGAATATTAGCATTTGGTATTGCGTGCAGACTTAATAACAGTGGTGGTAGTTTTGGGTTTTGCGTGTGAGAAATTTGTTTTTCAACTACTCCAAGCTTTCTTTCCCTAGCCACTCAATTGTTTTATAATTTACCCAGAATTCGGTTGCCTCTCCTTACCTCTGAGCAAAGTTTAGTAACAGATTCTCTGCTGAAGTTTCGTGTTACAAAAGTGTTATGCTCTTTCCTAGTACACATTATAATAATTACTATGTTAAATCACCTTGAGGAAGTACAGGAGGATGATAAACTTTCTTACATATTCTCCTTGGGTTGCTTTGTTTGTTTGTCTTATTTTCTGCATATTCACAAAAATCTCAATGTAGAGGACCTATTTTCCCACTGAGTGTTATCTCAGTCTCATGAGCTTCAGTGTGGGGGTACTTGTGGTGCTGCACTGTACAGCCCTAAAAGAGATATATAATTTTTGCCTTTTGGGGAAGTCTTGCCACCTTGCTTTATGTACAACATCCTTAGCAATTCAACGTATATTCAATGCAATGTTGAGAATGATTGATTATAATTCACCCAGCTCCTGGAAAACAAGTTGCACTGCCCACCAGTTGCATTTGCCGCTTACTTGCCACTTACTTGCCAAACTGGGGTGTTTGCTTGAGACTTCTAGTTATCGGCATGGACTCACAAGGTACACTTCAAGTTAAGATTAGACAACACTGTAACCATAGAAGAGACGGCATGATATTACAGTGTTCTGTTTGTAGTACAAGCAAAGACCCCTGGAGAATCAGTACTTTGGCTTCCAGGGAGCAAAGCCTGACCTCCCATCAAGGGCTGTGGTGCTGGTTTCGCCCTCACTCCCTGGGACTCCATCCCCAGCTCTGGTGCGGTCTGATGCAGATGTAGTCCATGAAAATGACTCAGATTTGGGACCAATAATTGTAGATGCTACCTTTGGACATCCACCCAAAGCAACACAATTAACACAGAATTGCAATTAAAAGAAGAAAAGAAAAGGAAAAAAAGAAGTAACTTTTGTGATAATGCTTTTTTCTTTGGTGATAATTCCAGTTGTGGGATTGGTAAACCACTGCGGTGTCACACATCTCAACCAATTAAGACATGATGTTTTCATAATCTTTTTTTAAGTTAGTACTTGATTTGCTTAGATTACTTTTGCATGCCATTTGTTAAAAGAACAGGCCTATGCTTTTCTTTCTAAAACAATCTATTACATTAGTGGAATTTATAATGTGTCAAATGTAGCAGTACCTTTCATATCTTGGTAACATTAAATGGTGAATTGAGTGTCATTTACAGCTAGGAAATAGTTTTATTAAAGACCAAGGGTATCCAACTTAAATAAAATTAATAGAATTTTGCTGTTATGGGAGCTCTGAGTTGTGCATTCAACTCTCTATGGTTACATGTAGTGGGAATCAGAGGACTTTCCCAAAACTGATGAAAGGACCATCAGCCAGCAACCTATTTGCTTATTCAGCTTAGTAGAATAATGCACTTTCAGAACGTTTCTCTGATATGTTAACCTAACATTTTCAATTATATTAATTCTCAGGTCTAGAAGCAACTTGGGAGTCTTTAATCAGCAATAAATCAACAGATACAATAGTTCATGGCTTATCTAGAGTGTTGATGTATTTCAACTGGTAGTTACAGTGCTTCTGCCCAGAAAGGGAAGATCCAGCACTCCTTTGTCAGGCAAAGTTCCAGATCAAATTAATGAAAATACTCACATGAGCAAAGCTAGCTGATCTGGCTTGCTGGAGGGACTGACGGGACAAATGTGGATTCTAGTAAGACATTTTTATGTCTTTCTGAGGAATATTATTTATTTTCTGTTCTTATTCCCTTTACTACCTTGGATCAGAAGAAAATGAGAAGCATTGACGTGATAAATTGGTGAGCTTTCAATGTCTTCACTGTTCTTCACTGTCACTCCTGTCTTCCCCTTTCTACGAACTGTTAATGTTTTCCCAGTTTCACAGAGAATCAGAAAGTATCTGCAGCATTTGCACAAGGGAAAAATATGCTCAGAAACAGGATTGTACAGTGCTTGTTAGACTAGGTTACTTTTTGGAGGCTCAGTATTATGTGCTGTCTGCCATCAATTTAATTTCAAAACTTGATTTAGTGAAACGGCTTCTAGGAATAGCTGACACCTCAGTACCATAGCCTCTCTGGGAAATTGTTCTGGATATATAATCTCTAAATAAATACAGTGCGGTGAATAGACTCATAAAGGAAAGCGGTCAGATAAGCAATGACGGTGGGTTAATTTTTCTGCATGTAAGCTATAGCTTCCACTGTGTGAGGGCAAGCTCACCCATGTGAGTGTTCTTGCTCAACTATAGAGATGCAGCTTGAAAGGGAAAATCTCATGTATCGTAGCTGTGATTGAAAGGCTCCATAGATTCCTGGATGATGGCTCTGTAGCCTCTTTAATTCACTTCACCATCTTTTTGACTTCTTACCACTGGGTTATAGTCCCCTCTCTCCTCTGAGGCTGCATCAGCACTAGGGTTTGCACTCTTGCGCACTCAACTGCTTTTAGTAATCTGGTAGACTGAGACCTACCAAACTTTGTTTCCATCAGTTTTCCTTCTTTTATTCATTGGCGCTATCATCCTCTGCCCTTTCCAAGTCCTGGTCACAAGCCGTTATTTCAGCTCTTTCCCCAGAAAGATGTTTCTTTCATTCCCTTTGCTGTCATGTAGCTGATTAGGTTTGTGCTTCCTGCTGGGACTGTCCTTCCCACATGCCCCCCACACAATGGGAGCAGCAGCAAAGGGGGGAACTGGGTTGGCCAAAGGAGGGGACTGGCACAACTGAATAAGTGGTAATGAGGTCTGGAGAAGATGTGAATATCTGAGAGTCTTAATGCTGTTGAGGCACAGTAGACAGATATCAGATAAGCATTTGTATTCCAAATGTACTCAGTTCCATTTTTAAAATGTAATTTTTAAAAAACTCTCTATCACAGCTTGATCTAAGAGGCTTGAGATCACAGAAGCCAAACCAAAAAGGCATTAATCCAAACGGCTAAGTTGACACTGATCTCATACCTATCAGCACATGGATATACATGTGTTTCTTGAACAGGACGTAGTTACTCACAAGGACTTGCTAGAAAATGCTTGGATGATGCTTTGTAGCAAGTAAAACAGCATGAGATGTAGTAATTGACTGCAGTGCCATGAGAATGTTACAATAAAATGTACCAAAGACACCAAAAATGTAACCACAATATCTTGAATAGCTAGCAACCAAGACAGTATAAATTATTTCTCCACAGGATTAAAAATAAATTAATTACAATACCTAGAAATTACATCCAGCAACAGCTGCTTTTTTTTATATATAAAAAAAATAAATACAGAATTGCTAAATCTGCAGAAGTCACCAGAGAATGTATTGTTTGCTCCTGCTGTTTACTGTTAGGAATCTGGGAGACATACTGGTTTACTGGCAACAGTCTTGCTAAATAGCCGAGTGGCTTGTCTCTTGATTGCAACAATGGGATGCAGTGTATTATCTCCTTCCTGGGTCAAGCTTGGCGTCCCCTTTAATTTGTTGTTATTTGTTGACTTCTTAATATAGAGCAAAAGCTCCTATAGAGTGGCTTTACTACAAACTCTTTCCTATTAATGTTGCAACAATGCCTGGAAAACCTTCAGGACATTGATATGTTCTTGGGTGTGCAAATGGTTAGGAAGAGTTGGTTTCTGTCTGGAGAGTCAGAGTCTAAGGACACAAAAGATGATGAAGCATGATTCCATTTTGCCCTCAGAAAAATGAGTCTGATTAACTCATTATGTTTGATTAACTGATGCTTTGCAGATGCAAATATAGCACAAATTTAATTTTGATTTTAATTATCTCAACACCGGATGTATCTTGCAAGCACTTCATATCTCATGGTTTGTCAGTTGAGCCTTTGGTCCTTTTACAGTTGTACTTACAAATGCCTCAACCTGGAAATGTCATTTAGGAGGAATTTAACTCTGTCAAGGAGGAGTCCCATGAAGCTCCTGCTTTGTTTTTCAAGCTTTGCTTTCCTTTTCAGGTTTTCTGTATCTGAGATTTTTTTTTTTTTACTATATCCAAACAAATTTTCTATATATGTAAAAACCTTTACATTTCCGTTAATTTGGGGAACACCTTTGAAGCAGAGACCTTCCTACTTGGGCTTGCCAAAGTCCTTGCCAAGTCCAAGCTAACACCAATTGCACACACTGGTTGTGGCTGGCAAGAGTCAGAGTGCAATGGGCCAGACTTGGAGCCAGCAGCCCCCACCTGGCCCATCATTGGCATGCGGCTTGTCACCATGTTCCACTGTGCTGTTGGGGAGCTTTCAGTTGATGTCGGCACTGTAGTCATTAGACATTTATGATAGACTTGAGGTGTTGAAGTTTGTACGACACTACAGAAATGGCAAAGAAAACTAGAAGCCACTTCTCTTCCTGCACTGATAAAACTCCACGTGTATTTAGATTTTTTCAAATTTTATTTTCTTTTCTTTTAGAACACTGAGGATAATTCTTTGGAAATCCTTGTCTTTCAGTGCCGTGTTCTAGGCTGTGTTTGTGGTACCTTTAGGGTGAAATCAGTTTCTGTGAGCTTCATATGTATGGATGTGAAAGGCCCATACAAAAGTCATGAACATCAGGAGGTTTGTTTTGTTACTTTTTAAATATTAATTTTGCCTGCAAAAGTCTTTATTTTCATTATAGAGAATATGAACATTCATCTTGTCTTTTTTGATCAAGTATAGGATGTGCAATGACCATGTATGTCCCAAATAATCACTTTTCTTCAGTATAATTTTTCCCTTTTTGATTGAAGAGTGAATTTTAATGGAAAATTTCATGAACACAAAACAATTTTTCAGTTGCAATGAGATGTGAAAATAGGTCTATTTGTGATACTTCCAAGCTCATTACAAAATCCTTTGCTCTAGAATGAGCTACAGAAAATAGTTTTAGAAAGAGAGATATGATGTGAAAGGATATATGTGGTCATACTAAATGACCAAAGCACAACAGTTTTCAAATAAAATGTTGAATTTTGTTCATCTTAGTTCCAGTTTTCTTAGGATCAGCCTTAAATCCATCCATGATTTATAAATTTGTGTTCACACAAACAAAACTTGAGTTATGAAAATGAATGGCTATAAACACACGGTAGGAATGTGGAGTTCACCCATTTAGCAGTTATTTTATTCTTACAAAAGACCAGGGCAATGCTACAAAACAGAAAAAAAGTTTAGGCGTTTTTTTTTTTTTTTTTCCCCTCAAAGCACATAAGCGCATGGTTCAGCCCCTTGGGACTTTCTTAAAGCTAAGCTTTGATATGATTGAATTTTCATACGCACAGTAATGAATCTTGGAGACATGCATGTTGCACATATGTAGTACAAATGGCACTGGTTTAGCATTTTTAGCAGTAAGCGAAGGTGGGCTGTTCTGCACATGCTCAGGAATGAGGTGTTGCTTCACTCTGGAAGCCCTCTGCCTCATTCTCTATGCATCATGTAAGTGTGAACCAGGCTGTGCATGCTTTTAAAAGCATATTTATCAGTCCAGTGAATGAGAGGACAGGGTTCAGTTCTACGCGTTTTGGCAGCATGCATTGAGTGAGGCAGAGACTTGTTGTCAGTGTGATCTCTTCCCTGCAAGTCTGAAATGCTTTAGCAGGGATCTCTTAAAAGGAATTGCAAACAGAATATGTCTATGTTGCAGCAGGAAACTTTTATTCTTGGAATCTCATTCTTAACTAGAATGGCATCAGAGAAAGTAATGCATTTGATGGGGGAAAAGCTCCTTTAATTTTCCTTTTGCACAGAGCAGGGTAGTTTCCAGAATTGTGTCTTTTGCTCTGTGTTCCTACAGAAAATGGTGCCCCTCTTCTTGACAGCCTGCTATAGTGGTTTAAGCCCACCCAGCTGGCCCTGAACACCATGCAGCCACTTGCTCAGTCCTATCTGCTTCTGGTGGGATAGGGAGGAGAAAATACAACAAAAGGCTCAAGGGTGGAGACAAGGGACAGGGAGGGCTCACTCACCAGCTATGGTCAGAGGGGAAAGACAGACTCGACTTGGGGAAACAAAATCAGTTTAATTTAAACAAAACCACCACTAATTTACTAGTTGAATCACAGTCAGACAGTAAGAAATACAACCAGATGTTAAAAACACCTTCCCCCCACCCCTCCCCTCTTCCCATGCTCAGCTCTGCTACCTCCTCCTCCCAGCAGCACAGGGAGCAGGGAATGGGGGTTGTTGTCAGTCCTAGTCCATTCCATGTTGTTTCTGCCTCTCCTTCCTCCTTAGAGGGAAAACTCCTCACAGTCCTCCCCTGCAGCAATGTGGCATCCCTCCCATGGGAAACAGTCCTCCATGAACTTTTCCTACCAGCATGAGTCCCTTCTGCGGGCTGTGATGCCCTCAGCAATGGATTACTCTAGCATGGGCCTTCCTCAGCGTCTTGGGCTTCTTCGGGAGCAGTTCCCTGCTCCAGCATGGGGTTCTCCATGGGCTGCAGACAGAATTCTGCTCCACCATTGATCTCTGAGGGCTACAAGGGCTCAACCTGGCATCTCACCATGGGCCAAAGGGAAGTAGCTGCTCTGGCATGCCTCCACCTCTCCTTCCTCATTGACCTCTCTGTGTCTCACTAGTCCCACTCCTCCCACAAACAAAAGAAGCCCCAAACAGAAAGAAGTGGCCTGGCAGATTTTTCCCTTCACAAATATGTTATCGCAGTGGTGCTGATTTGCTCAGCCTTGGCCAGAGACAGGTCTGACTTGGAGATGAAGTGGCTTCTTGAAGCTTCTTTCAGAAGCCCAAGCCAGTAGCCCCCTCCCCTGCTACCAAAATCCCTCCAGATACAAACCCAACACACCTGTAAAGATTCTAAAGCTGGACAAATTGCTGTAAAACAAGATCTTTGGAAGTGGATAGAGAACTATATGTAAAACCACTAACAGGAATGCAAAATGTTAAGCCTAACTGATATAGTTGGTGTTACTTAGTTCAATCATCTTCAGAAGTATCAGAAATATTTAGACTACACTAAAAAAAAAAGGTATGGACAGATGTGCTACTATCTTGTATTTAACTTTTTTGCTTTCATATGACTATCTCCCCTCCTTTTTTTTTTTTCTTTTTGTTTGTTTGTTTGTTTGTTTGTTTTACAGCAAAACTCTCATGTTTCATCAAGTACGGCCAGGGTACTCTGGATGGCCAGCGACAGGTTTTCATGTCAGCAAAAAAGAAGCCATAGAAGTCTAGGCTCTGTGTTTAACTATGGCTTGAGTCCCATCTCAAATAGCTTGGGTTGTTTTCTGAAGTCACTACTGAAAATAGTGAGTTTGGGCTTCCTAATGCCACAAGTTCTAAGGAAGACTCCATCTGCCACCCACTCTTATGGCTACATTTCCTGGTGTGCCTTAGCGTTTTCCCTGTTCTTCTTACCATGGGTGTGTTCATGTGAAGCATAATGCAGAGGTGCGTTGGCTTATATGGTTTCTGTTCAGAATGAGTTTTTATAAAGCATGGGTTTAAAAGGAGAAAAACCTCTGTCCAATATGACACAGAGAAGCAAGCAAGACATGATGTGAGGGAGCCCTGGGCTTGGCAGACAGTTTGTCTTTGCAGTGTGTCTTTAGTAGCAGCTGAGTTAAAAATGGCCAGTGAAGCTTCTGTTGGCCTGACCTGGCAGGGCTAGCACAAACTGCAGAACTTGCAATATTTCTTTGTTTATTTTCTTGAAATATTGCAAGTTCCAGGACATACAGACTGTGTTGTGAGTCTCTTACTTCTCTTTGGTAGGAGGAGTACTGGGTGTATACTTACTTTCTTTTTGAAACATAATGTCCCCTGTCTTTCTTCAGATGAGAGGGAAGGAGAGAGATGTCAAACGGCCATTTCCTCTTTTAGAGGTTAACAGGACAATGGCATTTCTTACCAAAGAAAGAGTTACAAATGGTGATTGCATAGTTAACATACAGCTTTCACATAGAGGGAGACCGTACGGTGAGTAACATGAACAAATAATGGAAGAAGCAGAAGGAAAGAAAAAGCTGGGTACTATCCTGTGTTTGCATTAGGGAACAGGGCAACCATTCAGCAGGCTAGAAAAGGTGACATGGCTGGTGCGATATCTGATGATAAATTAATGAGTATTTATGGAGATAGACAGCTTGGCATCACTACTCTCCCCTTTGTGGGGGGATTATCTCACTAGCTCCCTGAGATGATGGGAGCCACCAAGTAAATATGAAGGCTGTTTCATGTGTTTAGCATAGCCTGAAAGTTTTACCAGACTTGTCATTCTTAAACTTCAGTTTGTCATCCACTCAGGTAGTAATAATGATAGCACCTGACCCACATAACCAACCACATGCCATAATGTGTGAGCTGAACACTATGGAGTTGCCCAGTGAGACTCAAAGTTTTCTTCCCGACCCTCTCAGTTCCTCTTACTTCCCAAAAAGCTAAATTTGCAATGTGTATTATTTATAACCAAGTAGTTCAACCAAGTCATGTGGTGGGGAGAGAGAATGGTTGTGGGTCAGAATGGAAGAATGAAAATCCTGGGAGCTGTGAAAGGACCAGGAAACCAGGAGGTTGCCATCTTCTTTGCAGATCTTCTCCAAGGTAGAGCCAAGTGTTAATGCTGACGCCTATGTCATCTTAGGGGAAATGAGGAAAACTGCCTATCAAAAGTTAGTCTTAAAATTCTACTTTATACCTTGGTAGAGGGGCTAAACTGCTTAGCTGCATAAAATATTTCTGTAATTGTTTGAATAAATAGAGGGTTTTAAAAATGCTCTTCAGGAATGCTTGTAAACTTCTGTGCTTGGTTTTTTCCCCATTGCTATCTTCCAGACATCATCCAATTCCTCGCCAAGGAAATGGCTTTTTAACAAGAAGAATCCTCTGGAAATTACTTTCGGAGGGGGTCCTTGCCACAGCAGCTGCAACAAATTGCAACTGAACTTCAGTCCCAATTGTTTTTTATTGCTAAAAGGATAAGTGACCAAGTGGATACTTGTATTATAGCTTCACGACAATTTATTAAGTATAAAATTGTAGTGTGTGGTGTTGTCTAACCAGAAGATTAAGGTTTTCTCTGTGGAGGGAAATTTCTCTCAGACTTTGTACCAGTGCTTAAGCTGAAAGAGGCTGAGAAAGTCTTGCCGATCCCAAACTGTCCTGTGGTTAGGCCAACTTAGGGTTTTCCTTCCACTGAGACCTTGGTGCTGGGGCCTGGCCAGTGATGTCAGAGCAAGCTGAGCATAACCAGCACAAGGCAGCTGAAAGCAGAAGTCACGGCACTGCACTCTAATGTGTGCTGATACATTCCCTGCTGTGTAAACAAGTCTCCGGGGGGCATTTTCTGAGCAAATTGTTTTTGAGTAACAACATAGCTTTAGCATAGCTCAGATTATGCTAACTGGGAAACATTTTTGGCATGATTTTCCAAATAAGCAACACAGAGTCCAGGGAGGTCAAGAAAGGAAACCTTGGGATGGTACAGGCTGCTTCCTTGTGTCTGTGAGCAGGGTTTGCCAGCTGGAAAGGAGTCGCAGGTCTGCTCGCCTTCCCTCCAGGCCTCTCTGCTCCAACTTTGGGACCAGCAGGGAGGATAAGGAAGTTTCTGTCCCTTCATTTCTTTAGAGAAGTGACAAGAATGGGAAAGAAGATGTATCTTTTATTATGTGGGAAATAGGAGGTTCTAAGGTTGGGTATTGCACAAATATATAAAACGTGCTATATAGTGCAAAATTCTCTAAGAATTTCAGATGTAGGAGCTTGGGCTTTCTTTCCGAATGTGTTTGTTTATAGGCTTATGAAAATCTTAGTTTAATTATTATCTAAACAACAGTGGTAGGCAGAGGTAAATCACAAATTAAAATACATTTATTGTTATTATTGAAAATGCAAGAGCTTTTTTTATCTTTGGATTTTGCTGGAAGTATAGAAGAAACAACTGGCTGGAGAGCTGAAGGGAGACAGTTCTCAGGTGGTTGGAAGAATGAGTTTGAAAGTCAAAGTTTCATATTTAGCTTTTCCCCACTTGCTTTCCTGATTGTCAAACTGGGAAGCACATATTTGGCCCTGTGCTTGACAGGGATTTTGGATAGCTTTATTAAAAAAACTTTTGTAAAATGTTTAAACACCTTCATGCATGGAGATGATTTGCTGGCAGAAGATGTTTGCTGGAAATGCATTGTCTGTTATTAGTGCACTTCACTGAACTCCGGTTATGGAGGGTTTAAATATTGGACAGCAAAACTAGAAACATTCCTTGGTAAAGCAGATTTCTGATGAGCTTTGTGGGTCAGGTTTCCTCCTTCCCCAGGCATGCTGACCTCACTGTTGCTGCTGTAGGTTTGGGATTTGGGGTTGATTTTGTTTATGACAGTCAGAAGGATGGTGCCTTTTCTTAAACACTGTCCTCTTAAGCTATCAGTGAAAGATAGATAAGAGAGTCTTTAATATAGGCACACATGTGCACCGCAGGTGCAAAGGGAACTAAAACTGTTTATGAGCACAAAAAGCTCCACGAACAAAGAGGGCAGAAAACAATGTTGTCATTTTAAGGAAAAATAAGTTTTAAGGCCCAGTTAAAAATAAAGCCAAAAAATAATAGAAAATGGACTGCAGATTGTCCGTGTAACAGGGATTAGCACTGGGAAAATCTGTCATTTTTCTGAACAGGCTTATATCACAGTTAGACCTGGCTAGCCAAGATACAATTCAACACTGGAGGTGGTATCTGCTTCCAGGCTCTGGTCTCAGTGAGTTACCCACAAAATCCCCCTCCTACAGGAACAAACAGATTAGGAGAAGGATAGCGCTGTCGTAACTCTGTTTTAAAGGTTTTAGATTAATAGAAGCCAGTGCATACATTGCACAAACACAGCAGCGTATAAGTTCCAGATCTGGGGTCCAGTTGTCACTCTTGAATCTGGTGGGACTGAAGTCTATTTTACAGCTAAACAGTCAGAATGGAAGGGTCAAGGATAGGGAAGAAGAGAAAACCCCTTATTTTCTATAACAACGACATAATGATATCTTCACTTGTTCAGGAACAGCCTTCAGGTCCAGAGAGGAACATCTGTAATGGTAGTGATAATTCAGTACCCAAAGAAGTGATGTAACTCACTCCCCTCAAGCACTGTTTCCCAGCAGATGCACAAAAAAAATGTGGCCACAGAAGCAAGTTCATGCTGCCCAGAAATGCCATACTTCAGTTCCTTACTCTGCAAAACGTGCTATCTCATTGCCCATCTTATTCAAGAGGTGCCACATGCTTCTGCACAGAAAGCCATCTCAAAGGTTAGTCTCTGTTTATAGATAGGTTGAATGTGAAGGGTATTTATGTACCTAACTCCCTGAATATTTTCCATGGGGATTAGGTTCTGCATTCCTGTAGGGAGTGGGATTGTGGCCTTTTCCATGCAGGAGAGAACTTCAGCACAGAGGAAATTGTCCAGCTGAGACTCCCTCACTGCAAAGTGTGCTTAGGGACAAGAAGCCCTGTCTTTCATCAGCTATGTAAGACAGTCTGAATTTGGTCATCAGAATAATTCTTTGTAATTATTATTACAGGAAAAAAAATAGAATAATTTATGTTTTTCCCTCAACGATGAAATAATGATCTGAGTGATTGGTGACAGATGAGTGATTGGTGGCAGACCTGTATCTAATCTACCAGACAGTTCTTCTTGCCCTTCTGTACGGGTTTCAATCTCCATCCAAAGTAACCCTTTTCTTAGAGCAATGTCTTTTTTTTTTTNAGCAATTTTTTTTTTTTTTTTTTTTTTTTTTTTCCAAATGTAAAACTGGACAAGGACGCAGAGATTTTGCAAGCAGAGCTGTAGCGTTTTGCTTTAATGAGCCTCTTCCTGACCCGCCCTATGTAAAGCAGTTGACACATCATGTGTTGTGCAGCTGGGACAGCTACCCTGGCACATCTATCTGACACATGAATGCGTTGACTGTGGCCTCTTGGAAGCACCGGACCCATGCTGTTCTCCAGAGATATGTCTAAGTCATTTCCCAGATACTGTGGGTATAGCAGTGGTAGAAGCAAGAGCTGAAGTGGAATTCAGTCATTCAGAATTAGCTGATTCTGTAAAAACAGATTACACAACAGAGACTGACACTCAGTTTCTGGATTTGATTTCCTCTCTCCCCTGGTTTGACCTCCAGTGCTCCTTCTGGCTGTTGGTCAGTATACGGGTCTCAAACTGTAGAGCTTGTGTGTGTTATCTTCTTGTTTTGGGTGATTTTTTTTTTTTTTCCCAAATGACTTTTGTGTTGCAGCACTTAAATTTCAGTTTTACTCCTTGACTGAAGGGCAGACTAGTTTCTGTGAGATATCAGCTGGAGGGCTTGAAAAGCTGCTTAGGTGGCACAGGGCTGAATTTCAGCCAGGGTGATCCATGCTGCTGAAATAGCAGGAGCAGACAAGACTAGCCATGAATATCGTTTGTGGATTGTTGATGGTACAACACATGTCTGTTACTGCAGGACAGTGAGCTCTGCTGCTCCTGGTGCTGTTGACCTCACTGGAAGCCTTCATGCTTGTATGCTTTGGCCACTTGTATTAGTAAACTAACACACTGCTTTTACTTTTGATCTGCTTCTGTCCTAAATGACCCTGTTGACAGGAATGAATTTAAACAGTAGCTACTAGAAGACATTTTGTGAACATTTGCTTCTTCTAACATTTATTTTCACAGTATGTTTCACCTGAATATTTTCCAGAACAAAAACCTCAAATACTTTGCTCGTGATAACATGTGTGAGGCTGATCCTTCCAGCCTGCCTCACAAAACATTCTCTTAATACTCAGCCTTAGTTGTATTTATAAAGATAATACTAAAGTTAATGTTTCAAACCAGTACTTTCTTACCAGACTAATGACAGATCAAAATCAAAGGACACCATTTCTGGCAAGTAATTTACCACTGCTCTTCAAATGCTTGTGTGAATGGAGCTATGGCTCAAGTACAAAAACTTTGAAGAAGCAGAATTGCCAAGGGATAACTCATTTCATAACTTATTATAATAATTAATAACCATTCAGTAGACATGAAAAAATAAACAAGACTAAATGGCCAGCTTTTACAGTGCAGGGAGGCTATAAGCAAAGTTTCACACAAACTTTTTAGAGACTGATGCTGTTCAACTTATTGGTAAATTGTCTGGAAAACGGGGGATTAGTGAGGCACAGAAGTTTTTAATTAATGTATTCAGAACAGTAAGAACTTAAATGCGCTACAAAGAGTTCCAGTAAATTTCAGTGTACTGAGCATCTGAGAAATAAAACCCACAGGTAAAAATCCATTTTTATAGGTATAAAGCAACGTACATGGCATAATGTGATGGCACTTAGGCATATACGGTGATAACTTCTAAATTGGAACTACTTTAGCTATCAGTTAATACCAAAGCATCAGCAAAGAGATAAAGAAAATAAATATATATTTTTTTAAAAAAAGAAGCCAAGCAGAATATCAGGAACTGAGAACAAAGCAGAGAGCATTTTTGCACTACTTCTAAGTTCATGGTGTTGAATAACTGTTAAAAGAAGTCAGGATTAGATGGGGGAGGAGGACAGCTGGGATGATCAGAGCAGCAGTACTGCTTTAACAGGGGAGAAATTAAATAGGATACAATGCCTCTGTTTGGAAAAGGCATGCCCATGGGAGAACAGGACAGAGAGATATAAAACAATGAAAAGTGAAAAAAGGTGAATGGGGAGCAATCACTCAGTATTTGCTCTAGAAGAGGAGCCAAGAGCAGACAGTGTGAAATTATCAGAGATCCAGGAACTACTTTTTCATATTGTATAGCTCATTGCCACATGATGCTGTGGGAGCCATATGGAACTGCTCAAACGGAGATGAGACAGATGCAGAGAGGAGAGATTGCAGTGGTAGGTACTGAACACAGTGGTAAAACTTCGATCTTCAGATGTGTCGAAGCTGCTGTTGGCTGAAGCTGGGAGAATGCATCTGGGAGAAATCCTTCTGTACTTGCCTATGTTCTTACTCCTTGGAGTATTAGTAGTACCGATTAAAGGATCAGGAGCACAAGTAGTGTTCACCTTTGTCACTCCAGTTGCAGGGAACAATGGGGAAGAAAAAGGAAGACCCATCAGATCAATACCTGGCTCTGAGCCTGGTGTCACCAGAAGAACTTTGGGTTTTTTGATCATGGGTTGGTTTACACCACACCAGGGCTGCTGGTGACAGACAGGGTACACCTGTCTCAAAGGGGGAAAAGAATTTTTGCACAGCAGTTTTCAGGGCTCATCAAAAGAGCTTTAAACTAGATTTGAAAGGGGGAGAAGGATAAAACCTGTCTTGCTGGAGATAAGCCTGAGGGTGGCACATCAGTATTTGTGGGACAGTGTGTTAGCGAGGTCCTTAAGTCTGCCCATCCCAGTAGAGGTAGGGGACACAGTGTCATGTGATGGCAAAGACAGGAGGGATATTGATGGGCTAGAAATCATGGAAGTGCCTGGGAATGGTCAGGCAGGAATTAGGCCTTCTCCCCTCAGAAAAGTAACACAATCAGTAGCCCAACTGAAGTGCATCTACACCAATGCACACAACATGGGCAACAAACCAGAGGATCTGGAAGCCGTCTTACAGCAGAAAAACTATGATATAGTTGCCATCACAGAAACATGATGGGATGATTCAGTCAACTGGAGTGCTGCACTGGATGGCTATAAACTCTTCAGAAGGTATAGGCAAGGAAGGAGAGGTGGTGGAGCTGCCCTGTATGTTAGGGAGAACTTTGATTGTCTTGAGCATAAT
>VZZY01023789.1:419597-503946 GCA_013400335.1 Eurystomus gularis | reverse complement strand
TGTTTCGTGTTCCGCTTCTCCCCGCCCCACGAAGCGCCGGGAGAGGGCACGGCGCTGCAGGCGGGCGGGGCGCTGACACGCCGCCGGTGACCGCGGCGGGGCTTCCCCCGCTCTCCTCCGCCTCTTCCCGCAGGAATTCCCGCTGAGATGCGGTGCCACGCTCTGGCATGAGCCCCCCCCGCTCCCCTCAGCGCTGCCCGGGCACCGCCGCTTTCCCTGGGCCGGAGGTGGGTGTCGGGAGGAAAAGGCTGTCGCCGACTATCGCCGCGGAGCCGTCGCTCTCAGCAACGCCGGACGCCGGGCTGAGGACGGTACGGTCGCTTGGTGCCGCGGCGGTCGGGGCTGTCGGTGTCCTGGGGGATGTCTGTTTTCCATCCCTGCTGAGCGCCTGGGAAAGAACGGAGCGTGCAGAGGAGCGCTGGGACCGCCGTGGGCTCCGGGTCTTGTGGGTGCGCGGTGGGGAGGGGGGGTCACCCCGAGCTGCGCGGTGCGATGAGGGACCTTGGTCCGCTGAGGGTCTGTCGGATTTTTGTTGTGCCTGGGGTCCCCCCCCAGCAGGTTCGGAGCCCAGCTAATCTGTTACTTTCCTGTTCCTCGCGTGTTCTGGTCAGTGTATTGCGAGGTTTCTTACCGTGCATTAGAACTGCTCGTGGACCACTCCGTGTCTGGGGAGAGCTTCCAGGTTCGCGTGCTTGAGCGACTTGGTAGACTTTGAGAAGAAAGATAAGGACGCTGTCTTTACAAACAAACAAACAAGGAGAGGAGGAGTTACTTTTTTATTATTATTATTTTCCTGGTTTTCATTTTTCTCTGCTTTAGGAAACTGAACCGAGCCACAGCTGAAGGACAAGGACTTTTCAGCTCTGGTGCTTGGGGTTGCTGGGGATTAGAAAGAAAACTTGTAACTTTATTTTTTTTTTAACGGCTCAAGAGCCCTAGAAACAGTGTTTAGAAATCCCAGCTTCCCAGAGAAACTACGATAAAGCCAGGCTGGCTGCAAGTTGAGGAGCAAGTTAAGAGTTAGACCTTGGGTGGACCAGTCTCAGCATCCTGCACTTGGCTTCCCTAGTAACTAGTCCATGTCGAGGTGATCACTTTATTCAACAAATTGGGACTTTATGTTGTGGCAGTTTGGAGTAGAGGCTGGGGTTTTGTCAGAAGAGCAAAGCTCGCAGTGGAGTCCTGACCCCTGTGTGAGGCTCTACCCCAGCACAGGCAAGTGCAGCCCCCTGCATCCCATCAGCTGGAGCTTTTCTACATTAGCTGCCTGAAGTTCTGAAAGTGAAAATCTGAGGCACCAACTCCTTCGGTATCTCAAGTCACCTAAGTTTTTATTTTAGCAGCAGCCTTAAAGGCTGACTGGAAACGTTCTATTTATGCCTTATCTGGAAACTGTTCTTCGTAAAACAGTTGGTACAAAGAACAAGTGCACCAACTTTATACTCATACCTGGATATAGGTGTGCTTTCTGAATTTTCAGTATGAAATCACCCAGTGAGCTCAGGGCCTTTCTGAAACACAGAGGGGATGTGTTTCAAAGGCCTAAACCGGCATGGGTCCGGTGCCAATTACTTCTTTACGTAAAGTGTGTGACCGTTGCTCCGAATCTGTAAAGGGCATTGCAAAAATGGGGTCTATTAGTTTAGGAAAAACTAGAAGAAGATAAGAGAGAGAAGGGTGTGGCAAGGAAGTTACGAAGCAACATCTTAAAAAAAGAAACACCTCTTGGTAGGTTAGCTTTAGACTGCCTAACAGAGGTAGGATTTGTTTCTATGTACTTGAGTCTGAAATTACAAAGCTGACAGCATCTCTTTAAAAGTAATAGTACATATAGAAAAAGAAGTGTTCTTCATTTTATAGCTCTGCATCAATTTATTTGACTTCCTTTGATTTTTCTCCTCCATTCCAGGAGATACCCCATACAATAGTGTGTAGCCCAAATTGCAGAGGGCTTAAACACCCCACCAGCATGACTCCCAAACCAGAGCAACTGCACCAGAGTCAGAGCTAGCCCAGCATCTGTTCGAAAATTATGTGAAAAGCAGTTTCTATTTATTGATGTTTTTGGTGGCTGTTTTCAGAAGCTCAACTTTTTCTTTTGCAGAGGAACTAAGAATTACAGAAACAAAGCATGTCTTCTTCATGGGGGAGTTTTTGGTATGTGTTGCATTGGGTGTTTTTTTTCTTAAACTGGGACTGAGGCCAACAGAAGGGAGGAATAAAACTGTATCATCTGGTGGTTAGAGAGGACTTCTTTCTTCTTCCCTGTATGGTTTTTGGTACTCAGGGAGACATGGCACGTGGGGACTGGAAGGAGGAGGATGGGTCCTGTACATGAGCTGGTGTTGTCATTGGCAAAGTAGTCCATGAGGGCAACATAAGGACGAGTGAATATAGGAAAACTGAATGTGATGAATCGTTATCGTTGACATCGTGCTGTGGTTCCTTAGAGCACTTCTTTGACTGCGGACAGAAACAGTGTCCCATACCAGATCCCTGCACAGCCCTTTGGCTCGCACCACGTGCTGCCAGTGGTGTTTCACTGTTGAGATCTTCAGGGCAGAAACTTCACACCCTTCTGTTCTTAATTCTGAAGGGCACCTTGAGGAAGGCTGTTTGGCTTCATTCATTTCAGCCCTTTCCTTTTTATCTTCCCTTTTTGGGTGTGAAATGGGTTGGTTTTTTTTGTAGCTGGACCCAAGCCAAGAGCTTCTACCTGCCTCCCACAGTTGCCAAGCTGGGCATCCCTGTTGACCAGCTAGGTACAGGTGAGTCAATTAGTTCAGATGAATCAGTCTGCCCTATGAAAGTTTTAGGCTTCAGACTTGAGCTGGACAGGTCTTGATTTGGTTTTGCCTGTTTTGTTTGCTTTGCACTGCTCCGGCCACGCTGTCTCTCCTGGTGGCTCCTCACTCTGGCTTCGTTCAGCCTTTGCAGCCTTCACAGGGCCTCTGGTGTGGTGCCCCTACACATGGGACCTGCCCTTGCCTCTGCATTGTAGCTTCTCCATGACTGTGCATCCCTTTACCCCTCTCACCTGCACAGGTGGAGGCAGGAGGGGTTGCACTTCAGCCTGGAAATGCGCAGCCAAACATGCAGAGGGTACTCCAGACTCCAGAGATGGAGAATATTAACATGAATCCACAGGAATGAAGAGAGGAGAGTTTTTGCATGGTGGCAGTGTTTGCATAAGCTTTTACTGTCATAAAGAAGTAGATCAGGTTCGAGGGGACAGATGCAATATTGAAAATACGGAATTCATTTTCAGACTTTCAAGACAGTATTATAGATAGGGCTGAGGAAGAGAAGTGGTGTTAAAAGATACAGAAATATGCCTTGAAAATGACCTTTCAAAGATCAACGATATTATTCTTGGTGTGTGAGGCACCCAATGTTTAATGAAGTATAAAGCAGAAGGGGCTGGGAGGAACTGGTCCAACTGAAAACAGAATGAGCGTGGGACTGGCAGATGGGAGGAACGTTAGCCCACTCCTTGGTGGAGTTATTGCTTCTTTCTCCTGTTGTTGCCTACAGAGAGACGTGACAGAAGATAGTTAGTGGGGAGGGGAGTAGAGCCTTCCTGTTCTACTTGAATGTCACCGGCTGTATTTTGATTCGTGGGGAAATGAAGGTCCAGCGTTCCAGTGGGTCACATCCTGAGTGTTTGTATCCAATGTAAATGTAGAGCAAGTCCATCAACTTCAATAACATCTGCAATAAGCCGCGACTGGCTTTTTCTGAACAGTGAGGAGAAATGAACAGCTGTAACTTCAGATGCTGAATTTTTTGGGCGTACTCATTTTTGGAGATTCTTTTATTCTTTGTTTGAGAATGTAGTGGAGCAATTGCTGATACATGCACACATGTATATGTGAGAAAATGTCAGCGGAGGAATAATGCATATGGAAGTCTTGCATAGAGATATGGGGAACTGGCCACCTGTTCTTAGCTGATGAAGTAATTATACCAAAATATGTCTCCTGAAATAATGATTGCAGGAAGAGGGGCAGGGGGCTGGGGGAAGTTAACATTATGCTTAAGTAGTTTGCTGTACTTACAGTACTTATGGTACTTATTATTGACTCTCCTGCTAATTTAACTGCTTCAGATACTAGTTCTTCAGTAAGTGATGGTAAGAGCTGCACAGATGGAGAGAGACCAGTCCAATAGCTGGAATTTGCTGAAGAGATGGGAAACCTGCCCCCAGGTACCTTCTCTCTCAGACCGCCCAAAGGCAGGAATGATAACATCAGCAGCTCTTACAGACACCCATAAATCTGCCCCTCATTGAGTGCCCTTTTCTCCTTTCTAAAATAGGGTAGTAGAAGTTTTGTCTTTGTAGGGTATGTTGGGAGCATCAATACAGCAAATGCTGAGATACTTCAGAAGGCATTTAAGTATCTGAGATACTCTGAGATTGGATTCTCCTTCCTGTAGCTTCTCTTCTGGCCAGGATTGACCAGCAGAATTGCTCAGTGTTCCCACAACTGTATTTTTTTAATTAATTTTTGGCTAAATCTTCTTTACCTTAGAATTCGTTTGCCATTGATGGAATTGAGGTGAAAACCTTGAAATACTTTTTTGTACTTTCTTCTACTAGTACTACAGAGCATCTTAAAAAGTGCTGATACCCCTTCCCCTTCTCCCAGATAACATAATACCTGCCTTGCCTTCTCTTTCAGAAGGTCTGCTTCTGGAAACAATGCCATACCAAATATATAACTTCATGCAGTGTGGTAAAAATGGTTTGTTCTTTATTCATCCCCCTCAGCCCTCCATTATCTAAGGCTTTTTTATTGCTGCAAATTCCAGGTAGTTTCATGGAAAGCCTCTCTTTTGAATGTACAACAGTTCTCATTCCCATATTAACTTGGTAAATTTACCTGAACTGGGCACTTTGTTTCACGGAGGGGAAAATCTGTGTATGTTTCCAAAGGTGAGGGAAATGCCCCCAAATGGTTTGCTGGTCTCTGTTCTCTCTGTTTTGGTTATTATCAACTCTTGACTGCATCTACCTAGTTCTTGGTCTAGAGATGAGTGTCACTGGGGACTTCCTTGGGACTGTTTGGCATCTGGATGGTGACTTGTAATGGTCAAATGTGGTGGGCAAGACCACTGGTTTATGTAGTGACTGCTGTTAGTCCAATAAAGACCAAAGAGCTGCTCAAACTTTCCATCATCTCTAGTGAAAAGGAGGACAACTGCATCAGCTCACAGCCAGTTTACAATAAACCTGCTCCCTGGGCTGTGGGTTAACCTCACTAGATGTCTCCTGGGGTCAGGTTTGTTACTCTTGTATGTGGGAAAAAGAAGTCTTGTGTGCTTTCTGCTTTACTGGAGTGTAAATAAAGCAAGAAGGTCTTTCATTTACAGGCTCACTCATCGGCATATATTAGTAACGCTTATCAGCTTTTGACTGGAACTTTGATGGCATAATTACTCTAAAAGGGTAACATATTCAAAACTACCTGTGTGACTTTGGGAGTTAGATTCCTGAGAGTCTTAGTCATTATTTTAAACAGGAATTGACTTTTTAAGCCACACATATTCCTGGAAGCTTTAAGAAAAGGCTTCTGTCACCGTGTCTTTAAAATGACAGTTTCTAGGACAAGCGAAGCAGCTCTGCCACTCCACTCATTTCAGATACTGAATAAGGAGGTTGAAGAAACAATTAGAAAAATACTGTGGAAAACAGATTTTCATGGGTAATCTTACTAGAGAGGTCCAGGACATTAAAATGTCTACTTTTCAGTCACCTAACAGCAGGACGGATGTGAGCATGTACTTTCAGTTATGTCTTTAGGACAGCTGGGAGGGTGACTGATATCTCAGCCATCACTGTAGACAGAGCAAAACATACATTTCTCCAGACACGATTTGGTGCACTGAATTCAAACACCTTGTGACAGGAACAGTTCGAGTCACCAGGGCAAACATGGTTATCAGAAGAAACAGATAAACTAAGAAAACAGCCTTGCATACTCTAGTATTTATGTTTGTGTAGGTAAGACTTTTAATTTGCTATCAATCTTGGATTTCTTTTTGAGCAGTGATGGATTAGTCTTGGTATTTGTGCAATTTTTTAAAGCATTCCTGTAATATTTGTGTTATTATTTATTTTGCAACATACCTGTGAGGTAGGGACTTACTCTTTATCTCACTTGGGCAGCTGGGGAACTGGAGTATTCAGTAAAGCTGAACACAGCACACAAGATCACATAAGAAAGCTTGCAGCAGGACAAGCAGAGGGTGCTGAATTGGGTCTCAATTCCCATGAAAACCACCAAGCACATGCTTTTCCTATCAGGTTCTTCCTCAGTGCTTCTGAGGCAGCTTAGTGCATTTCCTTGGCTACACAAGGTAGGGTTTGGCTTTTCTAAGGAGGAAAGCTCAAGCCTGGTGATGAAGAGAGGAAGATGACGTATGTCTGGGAGAAGATGGGGAATGGGGAGCATCCACCACTACCACCTCTTCAGCGAGGCTAGCTTCCCTGATTTTGGCAGAGGTTGCTTCACAGCTATCGATACTCCATTTCTCTGGGCAAATCCTTGCTCTTCCTGTGCCCAGATTCAGCTCTGCTCTTTTTAATAAAGTTGATATGAGTGGCTGAGTTGACAACGAAGCCTTCTACCTCGCCGCTGGCTCCACATCTGCTGCCACCATGCTGTGTTGCTCTGCTGCCTGGGCTTCCTGATGGAGAATAGCCACCATTGCACTGTCCCTACCTTGTGAGGGGCACCAGGGTTTTGGTTTGGGGGGAGGAAGCCGTCACAAAGCTAGCGGAAGGAATTTTTTGTTTTGGTTGCATGGTGAACAGTGACAATATGAGTTTTATTGCTCAGAATGTATCCACATTTATAGGCTGCTATATTTAAAAAGGAGAAAAAATGAGTCATGGGGAGCTATGCTAATGCTAAGAATTTATGTCTACCTCTTGTGAGGCTGAAGGCAGCAGGAGCTGAGCAACTCTCTTGTGTCTGGAGGATTTACGGATCAATCTAAAGCCCACTGAAGTCAGCTGTAAGTCACGCTGTGGGGCCCGTATCGTGTGTGTGCCTTGTGCTGGTTACAGTGAAATACTCTTCTTGAAGAACCTGGGAGTGCTCAGTGCTGTTGACTTCCCTGGCCTCAGGCACGAGCTTGCTGAGCGGCGAGCTGCAGCAGAGATATTTCTATCCCACCAGTTACTGCTCCTCTGCTGGAAATCCCACCTCAGTCACAGCCAGGGGAGGGATGTCACTGTGCCTCTCAGGCCATGCCTGCAGCACCATGTGAGCAGGTACCTGCACCTTGACTGGGAACAGGCAGAGCCTGGGCACATCTTGGCTTCTTCTCGCCCCTCTACAAGTGTTTTAGTCCCAAAGAGAAGTAAGGTCAGGGTTTGCTGTGGTACAAGCTGCCAGAGCTCTCCTTTCAGAGCCTGCTAGGGACACAGGGATGCCAGGGTTTGGATACTTTTGCTTATGGCATATCTTGACACTAACTCAGTTGGCTGCACTTAATTATGAAGTGCAAGCATTCTTGCTTATTTTATTTAAAGCTTCTTAATGAAATTGCGCTCTAGTTGAGAGTGCCAGGGAGTTCGGCTTTCCAGGTGTCTGCTTGCCAGCGTGGTTCAGCTTTGGTCACAGGCAGAGGAAGGGCTGGGTCTGGGATTTCACTGCTGGGTGGGCCAAGAACAGAGGATGGAGGTGGACTTGCTGTGAACAAACCCAGGCAGGACAGTGTGCCTGGAAAATGCAGATTTGGTAGCAGCAAGGTGCTCTGCAGCTCCTCGGTTTTGCCCGTTTATTTGAGAGGAGGAGTTTTCAAAGTGTACAGAAATAATTATTGAAGTGAAATCTTCAGGTTTACTGGGCTTTTTGTTTTGTTGGATGTTTTTTTTTAAGAGCTGGCCATATCAGTATGAAAAGGAGCATGTTTAAGAGTCCTTCAATGTATTTCTGAGGGGTACACCGGAAAACAGAAAAGACTGTAATAGTGTAAGGCTGGTTCTGGTTTGTGGAGACAAATACTTGTTCATCTTGCAAATCTAAGAGGGGCTGAAGAGCTTTTGAATAGGGATCTGTTATTTGCATTGCTGGAAGCACAAAGCCTAACGATAAGTCTGATATACAATAGCTGGAACAAAGACCCACCCAACCCAAGTTAAAAAGATGTTAATGGACATTAGCATTGTGGGAATCCTATCCATTTTTTTCATGAACTGGCCTTCTCTAGTAGAGGGCTACTAAAACAACCACTGTAGTGTGTCTCCAGGCACCTGGTCAGCCCAGAAAAGCATTTAGAGGCTTTTCTTCCGTAAGTTTGTGAGCCTGTGATACATTACCAGTTGCCTGTTGTGACACAGAAAGACCCCAAAAAGGTATGAAATGACAAAAAGTAACAGGATGCAGATGGAATTTAATCTTTCGGGCATATCCAGACACTGTTATCAGGTCTGTCATCTGTACTTAACATACCCAGATAGCCCTTGAGTGGTCTGCATAGACAGCAATTTAGTAGAGATTGTGATCTTCAGAAAATATGTAGCTGGATGTCTTGTGTAGTGCTTGATATGGAAGTATTAGTCCACCAGTTTAAGTACAAGAGTTGCTGGGTGGGGAACATCTACGTATCAAGTAGGACTCTTTGGGAAGAACTTATTCAGTACCCAGCATGCAATCCCAGAAAGAGTCATGAAGGGCATCCACAGAGCTTGTTCTGTGGGCTGATGAACTGGGAAGCAGGAGATCACTGAAGGAATCCCTTTGGCTCAGTAGTGCTCGCTGCTGAGCTGCAGTTGCAGGCTGGAGGTTGGTTTGATGGCTGCTGGCATTTGTTAGGGACAAGAGTCCCTAGCTAACCTCGAAGGAGGAGACATGCCCCAGTGCTCTGGGAAACCCCTAAGCTGTTGTGAATTGTTTTTGTGAAACAACAGTGCAATGGTGAGTAGCATGTGATCTCACTGTTAAGGTACCTGCCTCGCCACAAGTCTACATCTGACATAACCATCCTTGGAGAGCAAGGAAGGAATCATGTGAGCCCGTCTGGTGCACACCCTGCTTCACTTCCATCCAAAGAGACCTTGGTGGTAGGATCCTATTGAAGGATCATAACTCTGGATTAAAAGCCTGAAGGTTACGATGAGCTGTAGCAATGAATTTGTCTTGAATGAGTACTTGCAGCTCTTCCCTCAGAAAATATTTTTGTAGCTCAAGGGCAGAGTGCTGGTGGAGAGACTTCTCTGTTTCCTCCACATGCTGTGGATACTTTGAAATTTAACCTGCAAACAGGCAAAATATCAGGCATGAGGATCTTAGCAAACCATTTGCTTTTCTTGAGGTTTGGTCTGGTCTGAGGAGATACTGAATATTCTGTTAAAATACTCTGCTGAGCATTGTTTCCTCTGCACACTCTGCATTCTGCTCCACGCAGCACAGAGATGCCGATAAGATGCTGCATCACCCCTGTGCTGTGAGCAGCAAGTGTTTTGTTACATGAGATTTACCTGTGGAGTATTAAGGCCATCTTCAAAAGTTTGACTTGGACTGAATGCCTGCGGAGCCTGAGAAGTCTTTCGTGTTAATCAGCAAAGTTAGCTAAGGGGATATATAATTTCTTATTCTTTTTGCAATGTAGCAAGTCTATTTAATTAAACTTCTGGGATTTGAATTATTAAATAACAAAACAGTTTCAATCTACTTTTCTGTTGATAAAGATCTCCAGCAACACATTTTTATTCCTTGGATTTTTAAATTATGAGCTTCAGAAATTCTTTGAACCTCAGGAGAACAACTTAGTGGGTCCAGGGTAGCAGAGAAATACAACTCTTATTCTAAGGTCTCCTGAGCACAGCAAGTCACTCCCCGTTGTTTACATACCACAAGAATATGGGAATAAATTTAGATTGTCAAAGCAAAGCAGAAAAAATGTGTTTTCAGGCTTATCCTGTGTTGAAGCATCTGTTTGGTTTTGTGCAGCATAAGAATAAATCCATTTGATGCTCAAAACATTGGGAGAAATTCTCAGTTTTGGAGGTCAGATTGCCTCATCTGCTTGGAGGTGAAAAAAGATGGAGGAAAATAACAGTAGTTGCAGTTCGCATGGGCTTGGGAAGGCTCACAAAGAGGTGGATGGGTCTAGCTGAGAGGTGGGAAGGGACAAAGGGGACAGAAAATATGCAAAATGGTGAATGGTTGCTGAACTGGGTGGTGGGTGGAGGCCTGCCACCTTCAAGGCAGTGAATGAGGAGCTGAGAAAGGAGGTGAGGACATCTCTGCTAGTGTCCAGGGGGGTGGCAGAGGTGCAGACAGCCCTGGGCGGGGTGTCTTCATGGGCAGCAGGAGGTGAGGGACTTGCTGACAAAGCTGCTTGGCCCCAAAAAGCTCCTGAAATGTCTTCCAACCTCAGGTGCACTCTGACTCCTCAGGCCCTCCTGACCCCAGGCTAATGTGCTCTCGCTCCTGTTTGAGACCAGCACACTTCAAAAGTGTTGTCGAGTGGCAGGGTGGGTGGACATGGTGGGTGGAGCTGGTGACCCAAAATATCATTTCCCCTTCCTAAGGCTGGGCGTATACCAAACTTGTGTCTCTCTGTGGTAAAAGAATATGAACTAAAAGTGCTGAGAGATGCAGTGGTTAAACTGAAACATGCTGTGGCAAGATGAAAGTAATCTTGTCCCTTACCAGCCCTTCATGCTTTGGGGCTTTTTTTTTTAATCAAGTGGTTGCCATCCATACTGTGTCTATCTGTGTTTTTAATAGAGAGATTTTATATGCAGCAACATGTCAAGACACTATCAGTGTAAACCATCCCGTGTTGTGTTATAGCTCACAAGGTCAAGATACAACATAAGGATATCTACAGTTGCTTTCTGTTCAATTTTTGCTTTTTTGTAGTGTCCTTGAAAGTACTGAAGTATATGAAAAAGATCCCTATATGGAGTGAAGGTCCTTAGGGAGAATCCAGCAGTTCAAAGAAAGGCCAAATCCAAATTTCTTGCTCTTTCTGTGAGTCTGGTATGTAAAATACGATGCAAATAAGAGATTTACCTGAGTTGCCAAGACGAAGGCTAACATCTCTTTGCTTGGTGTTTAAAAATAATGGCACTATGCAGGCATAGGGATGGCGTATGAGATCTACCATAAGGTCAGAGCAAGACAATGCTGCATCCCGCTATTTTTGAGAAAAGAACTTGATGTCTTAACTCTGTTGCGACTTTGCAGCAGGATAGCTGTACTTCACAGCTGTTGGGTGGATGCAAGTTAAAAACAGATCTTCCTGGGCTTTGATGGTAGAGCCTAAACATTTCTATGAAATTTCTCAGCCAAGGTCTGCAGGGGATTGAAACTCAGGAGAATCTAAGCAAGGAAACCTGTTCAAACATGAGAGCAGAGTAATAGAACAAAAATGATGCTGTGGAAGAGCTAATCAAGGACCAGAGATTCTTCTTTGAAAGCAGCTCTTGATTTGACCTCAATAGCCAGCTCAGAAACATTGTCCAGTTACTTTGCTTTGTTCAGTTCCTGTGTGGTCTTACCAGTGAAACAACTTTCCCATTGCCCAGGTAAAGCAGAAGTCCTGTACACTTGTGGGAGCCAGCGCTCTGTACCGCTGCAGGTACGACTGCACATAGTGCCACTCACATTTAAGGAGAAGTGATTATGTCCAGCCCCAGTACATGATGAGCAATGTGATGGTGTCACCAATGTTTTATCCTCATGTCCCATCAAAGGGGACAAGTGTTAGTCCTTTGCCAACACTGAGTGGTGTGTTTGCTGTCCATGTTGCTGCAGGGAGGGAGGTCCTCGGTGGGTCGGCTGTAGCCCAGCACATCTCCTCATCCCTCCAGGACAGCATCCCCTTGAGGAATCTGGCTGCATGGTTTCTGGAAATCTGGTCGTGCCAGCCCAGTGATAGGACAGAAGGCATCGTCTTTGGCATGGGGCACTGGGAGGTTGAGTACCTTGAAGGCTGACTTCTGAAAGGAGTATAACTGTGTCTGGTGTGTTTCTCCCATGTGAATGCAAGAACTGGTTTATAGGGCAAAAGCAGAAGATGTTATTGTTTGGTTTGTGTGAAAGATGCTTTGTGGTGATGGCAGCAGACATGTGCCTCTCCCTTTTCCTTTAACTGGGGAGACACTTCTTTTCTTTTCTTTTTCCCAAATGGCAATTGATTTTCAAGGTGGTTTATCTTTTCCTGAAGTTGTGAGTGAATTTCAGATGTAATTACACAGAGGTAGTGGTGGCTGGAGCCCTGCTGTTGCCTCGTTCATCAGAGGTGCTTCATGAGAGAGCAGAACACTTTTGAGGTACGATTTCCCATAGCATGCTAATCCAGTGAAGTGCTGTAGACTCGCTTGCTGGCACTGTTTAAATCCATAATGCAGCACCACCTGCCAAACCACAGGGCATAATGGAGGTGTTAATGAACGCACGTATATACCCTCCCATGCGGCTGCAAGTTAAATGACTTAAAAGCTGAGGGAGAGGGTTTAGGCTGAACATAGAAGGAAGCAGGCTTAGGGTATCCTCATGCATGTCTGTGCTGACATTGGAGAGTGAGAGTTGGCCACAGGGGTCTAAAGTTGGGTCAACTGACCCATAAAGTGCTTTCAAAGATATGCTGATTTTCAGCTGCTTGCTCTGATACATGGAGTCACACACTTGTGACACACATTGTGACACATGAGAAGAAATTTGAGCATTCAACAACAGAGCTCAGGTACTAAGTAGCACTGGCTGGGACCCTGGTACATCTCTTCCGGAGGGGTATCCTTCACAGGATGCTTCTCCCCAGTGCTGGCAGGGTAAATGCGCTTGATAGGAAGGAGGACTTGAGTCATGCATGGGTAAACTCTGTTCCTCAAGGGTGGTTTGGCCAGTTGCCCACTGTGTCAGGGTGTGAGTTTGCCACTGGGAGGGCTTGTCCAGGCTGGCAAGGAGCAGGAGGAGGACAGCGGGGAGCGGGCCGGCAGCTGAGGAGGTTTCCAAAGAGAAGGGCTGGGAAGAGGCACTGGGGCTGATCTGGCATGTGACTGGGATGCTGGTAGTGTATGTGCACCCTGTCCTCAGGCAGGTTCGTGGGGGCACTCTGGCTTAGCGAAGCTATGCTTCACCATGTGTAGGGCAGAAGAGGGGGCTGCACAGCCCCCCCAACCCACTCCTCACCCCACTACCTCACCCTGAGCTCTGCCCACACTCCTCTTCCAGACAAGACTGTTAGATTTGCCAAGTACGAGTCGCCTCCCCAGCATGTTGTACGTAAATAAGAGGCTCATGCTCTTGGCAGACACCATAACAAGCCTGGAAAAAATTACTGTTATGATTTCTGGGCTGTTGATGAGGTCTTGGAGTCTTCAAAGTGACAGAGTAATGACATGGACCTGGGAAATGCCTGGAAAATAGCTTTCCACAAGTATCTGGGATTTAGAGTCATGAATTTCTACCTAAAATCTGCTGAGTGCCTGTTTGGGTAAACCTGGGAGATGGCTGTTCCTTCATCTTCTGAAGTCCATGCTGGTGAGGCTCTACTAAAGCTCCAGTGTCACAGACTAGTATGTTCTGTGTTCTTGTGTACCTGTAAATTAGTATTAAATGGATTGCAAGGAACCAGGAGGACTGTCCTCAACCTAGAAGCCTGGGAAAATTGACAGAGAGCTCTACAAACCCCTCCTGTCCCCTGGGGTGTAGAAGTGTTGTGGAAACATCCGTGCTGCCTCATAGCTCACAGATAATTCCAGGTAACACAGCAATGCAGAAAGGAATGGGCAATCTGTCTTTTCCCTAGGATATGGACGATAGTCTTTTTGCCTAGAAAAGACATAGTCCTCAGACAAGTTTTGGGGAAGATAGCAGCAGAGCACAGGTTTTGGAAATAGCCTGGAGATCCCCACACTTCTAACCTTCTTCCATCTGCCTCAAGAGAGGGAACATCAGCCTGGGACTTGATAGGATTCCATCCCCTAGTGGAAATGCTATAACCAGAGATCTTCACAGCCTTCAGCTCTTCACAGCTTTCTGAAGAAGTGCAAAGTGTGTTTACCAGAAGGGAAGGGAGTCTTTAAAAAGCCATTTACATCCCGAAAGACATTCAGTAGCAACACTGGAGATGTAAAAAGCATTAAATACTGAATTGAGGCTGACTGGAAGACAAACTTGGAGCCAAATGCATTGATTGATTTGCAGGAGTGTGACTGGAATGAGATGGCCGTGTACCCTTTCTATCCATAAACCATCTCCAAAGCATCCGTAGGTGCCGTGAAGTCTGTGCATTGGCTCAACCATGCCGGCCCCGTGCACAGCACGATGCCCATAAGGCTGCAGCACAACGAGCCAACATGGGTGGAGGAGTAGGTGCACAGTGTGGTCAGGTTACTATTGAGCACCCCTTGTTTTTGCAGGGGAATGTGGGGCCATGGTGGAGAAGGCAGAGTGGAGCCATGAAAATAGATCATACTGCTTGGGATCCCACCACAGCTCCGTGCTGAGGTGCACAAATTTGTCATGTGGACCACTTCTACCTGCCCAAGGCAATGCTGGCCAAGGCCAAGAGGGCCGTGCTGTGCACATCTGACCGTGTCACCAGCAGCAGGGCCATGTCCAGGCAGCAGAGCATCTGGCTGCAAAGTAAGCACTGCCACAGCACTGGGCTATTGCTTTGGAAACCTTGCTGAGGACTATGAGAGCAGCACAATCACCCAGGGCAGTGGATTTGGGGTCTTTTTATTGGCGTGTCAGCAGGCTGGGATGTGTAGGAGGGAAGCTGCCCATTTCCAGGGATTGTGCAAGCAGGAAGGGCAGCTATTGGAATTTGAAGGCGCTTCCTCCACTGTAAATTTGTTCTTGTGTTATCTCTGGCTGGGCAGGGCAGGAGAACATCTTGGCTATCTGATTTTTTGCTACAGTATGTTTAGGTCAGCTTCATCGGTTCCATGATAACATAGGAGAGGCATTCCTGGCCTCACTAGCAAAGAATTTTCAAGAGTAGTACAGGAATCTGTCATCCCCTGATGTCTCCTGAGAGCTTTGGAAATAAGGAAGGAAAGGGATAGTGGATTTAAACACATTAGAAGTGATGGAAGTACAAGTAGCTGAGCCATCTGCTTCCCCAGGCCTCCGTTGCTGTGCAGGGTTGCTCTCATTTCACACCTTGGCAAAAGGCTCGGATCAGTTTCCAGTGGACACCCCTAAACTGGCAACCGCACAGTCTTCTGAGAGACACAGGAATGGATCTCACGTAGCTGCTTTTGGGTCACATATCTGGATTCTCCTCCAAAACTGGTAGTGGCAGTGCTGTAATTCTACAGATGACCCAAATCTGACTTAAGTGTTGTTTTTAATTTTTTTAAAAAAATCTGGCTTTTGCCTCTTGAGTGCTGGCTCGTCAGAGGGACAGGAATCTTCTTACGTATTTCGAAAAGGGCACTGCATCACCGAGAGAAACAGGCTGAAGATTAATTGAGTTGTTGTGGGAGGTGGAGGAGGAGTTGGGGGAGGGAAGCTGAATTCGTTTTGGATGACATTTGTCAATATGATTGACACATGTTGTGCTGCACTTACATACAGATCAGGACACCAATGAGCACATGCCTCCAAGTAATACGAGTGAGCCCTCAAGCCCAGCCTGGCCATGGGAAAGCCGCTGCTCTGTGCTACAGCAAGGACTCCCTATCGCTTAAGGATTCACAGAGGGGGGAAACAGGGTGCCACCTACCACCTAAGAAATTTCCAGTGACGCAGCTTTTTATTATTATTATTATTTGCTCAGACTATAATTCCACGTTTCCTGAAATAGCTACCAAGTATTCATCAGGCAGCTATTGCCTTTGGCTGCCTTTTGTGTGAATCTCAAGTGCTTCATTACTCCCCCGGTGCATTTTCTTTCCCTTACAGTAAATCTGAGCAGCATCTGTGTAGTGGGGGAGGAGATGAGATCTTGGGTTGAAAAGGAGAAAAGGTCTGGCTGGCACAGGAAGACAGTGAGGAGTTCAAGCAGAGCAGCCCTCAGGGTGCAGCATCTTTTTCCACTGATGGAGAATTCACAAAGCTGCTTCCAGGACCCACAGCTACATCCTTCAAATTCAAAACCCAACTAGTTGCAGCTATTTATGGCTGGGTTGAGGATTTTTGTTTTTAAACAACTGTTGGTTTATGAATTCTTTTTTCTCCTCTTTAGTAGCAATCTGATAGTGCTTTGATCACTGCTCCAAAAGGAAATGCCTGTAATTTCCTGTGCAGGTCTTGCCAGGTGCTGGGTTCCATCAGATCTCCTGGAAGCTGATGGGAGTTGAGAACACTCTCACCTGGCAGGATCCTCCTTATTAGAAAACCTAAAGAGTTGAAGTTTCACTTGGCTTTTGAACAACTTAATGCTAGAACTACCAAGGTTGTCAAACTCTGGCTTCCCAAATGACAGATTTCTTCCATGCTGACTTCCCACTGAAGACTTGCACGTGATCCAGCTTTTGCTCAGTGTGTCCTTTCTGAGGCGTTAACTGGGCAGAAAATCTGTCAGACTGGAGAAACCAGGCTAAGAGTTAATCATCTTTATTCAATAATAATTGGCAGTGGTTGTTCGTACACCTACGGGTCCTTTGGCTCTTGAAGGTTTGGGACACGGTCATGCCTACTTGAGGGAGAAATTCCTGAAGTTCATTCATTCGTGATCAGCATGACTCAAGGGAGGCAGCTGCCTCCTAAAAGGGCATGTCCCTTGTTTCAAAGGTTCTCAGTAGCTCCCAGTCCAAGGGATTGCCTGCAACACATAACACTGAACTATTTTGGTACCTGGCAAGCATCTGTGGGTGTGTCATGGTGGTTGTGTGGCTGCAGCCAGCAGTCTGCAAGAGGAACAGAGAGGGAAGTGTTCAGATCTTGCAGAGTTTCAGCCCTGAAGGCATTGCATGGGGCTTCTTATGCTTGCAAAGCAGCCAGGTAAAAGGGTGTAATTGAGTGAGCTGTGCATAGAGTTATTAATGGTAACCACAGGAGTAGTTGGCAGCCTCAGTGGCTAATAGTCTTCCTCGGCTTCAGGTGAGGTTGGTATCTTCAGATACGAAAAGCTATCTATAGACCAATGCAAGCCAATGGTCCTTCCCTTGGCCATGGGCTGATGGAATGGGTCAGCGTACATATGTACACCTAAGTATATGCTAAATCTTAGCCTATTGCTATAGCAGCCGCAGGCTCACTAATGTTGTCAGTTTTGAAGAGTTGCAGCAGAGGAGGAGGGAGCTGATGGTTCCCACACAGACCCTGCTGCAGCTTTTTCCTGAGGTTTCATAACAGAATTAAGCAATTTGTGTTGCGTGTTGCCATGGAGACCGTAAATCACTGTCATGCTGGGCTTCTCTGTCAGGGAGCTGGTGTCTTTAATTGCACTAACCTCCCCTGCAAATCCAGGGCTTGGTTCTGAGCTCGTTTACCTGCTGTAATGGCTTTGCCTGGGGAGCTCTTCTGGGGAGCGAAGCTGGAACCGGGGATAGGGGTGCTCACACGTCGAATTTCAAATATCTGGGGTCGATTTTATTGTCATGTGTGGCCACACCTCTGCTCAGATGAACAGAAATTATAAAGATTTACACAAGCTGAGATCTGTCCCACCTGTATTCAGGGCATGTTTTGCAACGAGGATGGGGATTAGTTACACCACCTACATGTCTCAGTGACCTGTTGGGGCTTGGTGGTCCAGTTGCACAAACTAAGCTGAATTACTCAGTTTATGGCATTTTTGTATTACTTGGCTGCTCCAAGGGGTAGCTCAGCCATTCCACTCCATCCCCATGTCTAGACAGGTAAATGGGGTTTTATGCAGTTTATTCTGCATTAAAAAAAATACAGAGGAGGCTTTGCCTCAGTGACACTCTTGGGTCAGCACGTCTCTTATTTCCTTGCCCTGAACCCCAGAAGCAGCCACATTTCCGACTGTCTCAGCATTACTGGCTTGTGCTGTCAGGACACACATCTCGCCAGTGTGTATAAAGACGATGGTAATAATCAGCCTCCTTCCAGTGGCTTAACCAGAGTCCTGACAGCATTCATCAGTGTAGGGTATGGATCCTTCTCTTGGCTCCTTCAAAATAAACAACTGTATAAATTGTAAGATGATTATCATCAGAGCTTATTAGCGTATTACCACATGCTGCTTTGTGTTCAGACAATAGATAAAAGCATCTGTGCTTTGTTTTTCTCAGTCAGATTTACAGCAAACACGCTCATTCTTGCTCCTGTCTGAGGAGGACTGTGTCAGTACTCCTGCCAAAAACACAGGAAAATCAGCCCAAGTCTTGTGCACTTGCCCGTTGCAACGTACTGAGCCAGCACAGAAGCTCTGCACACCTTTAGGAGTGTTTAAGGTTTTTCAGGAGGTGACATATGGGGTTTTTTAAGGTTTGATTTATTGGCTGGTTTAGATAATAATCTTGCCAAGACATGAGATGTCTTCTTGTTTTGGTTATCAGGGCAGGTGGAGGTGTAGAAAGGTTGAAGTACTTGCCTTTTGGAGGGTTTGCATTATGTACCTGCATGTAGAAGGAGGAGTGTTTCCATGAGCAGTAGAAACAGTCCTGTAGAAACATCTAAACTTGCTGCCTTTTGACACTCAATAGAAGTTTTCATCTATTCATGCTAGCATCACCCACGCTATGGGGGGTTGTAGGCACCAGCCTACAGTTCTTGACTTTTTTTTTATAATTATTTTTTTTCCCGTTCAGTTCTTGCTGTTCTCCCCAAGCTACATAATACTCGGTCTGGTAGCTCAGACATACAATATGACCAAACTTATGGAAATGTTGGGAAGCAAATGCCCCAATTCAACCCATAAACATGTTGGGCAGAGTTTGCACAATGGGCTAAATATTATCCTAGTACTTTGGGGAGCATTTCATGCAAGACAAGCTCAAGGATTCTTAGAAGCAAGTTAAAGGGGCTGGTACAAAATGTCAGTGAAAATGTAATGCTTGTCTGCCGAGCAGTAGCTTGTGGTTTTGTGATAAGGTCAAAAATTGTACACAAACAGAGTATGGTTCTTACATCCACAGCCTGTCCTCCGCCCTGTCAGTAACAATAGGTCTTTCATACTGCCCAGCCGGAGCTTCTCAGCTGTGTAAAGAAGGATGGGGTGAAATCATGGCCATGGGCAAAGCAAAAAATTGTCATCAAATGTGTTGAGAGGGATAGAGTTTTAGCTGGGATCTCTGTGTTGAGAGGGATAGAGTTTTAGCTGGGGTCTCTGTCCTAAAGAGCCTGTGAGGATCATCTGGCCTGAGTAGGATTACACTGAAAGAAAACTTGGTCTTGGTCTTCCATGCAATAATGAGAAAATTAGTTGAAATGCGTAGGTTTCTATGCAGCCAAGCTGCTTGTTTATGTGTGATCCTGTGAATATGAGAAAGTTAGTTAGTCCCCCAAAAATAGGGGTCAGAAAGATTTCCTTGGGATTGTGGTGAGGACCTGCAATAAGACTGATTGAGAGCTCAGCTGGTGCTTGGTCTTCTTCTCCCTGTCCAGCAGCTGTTGCTTGTAGTGTAAATTCTTGCTGTTCTCAAGAATTTCTCCAAAGATAGTTCAGAAACAAGCAGGCTTGATCATGTTTCTTCTTGCTCTGAAAATTTTGGCTTGTCTCAACATGGACAGAAGGCTTTTGCAGTTCTTAGAAGCATCAGCATTCCCACTTCTGTTATCACCCTCTCTCTCCCTCTTACTGGGTTTTCTTTTCAGAGGAGAAACTAAGACAGTTCCTACACATTTGGTTCAAGGAGAAATATCCAGTACGTGACCTTAACTAGCAGTCAAGGCGTTTAACCCTCACACCATGTAATTATGCATGTGGGAAGTTATTCCTGTATTTGCAGAAGTTTCTCAAGTGCAACCTGTACCTTATCCTACATAACGTGGTGCTGGGGAGGATGGAGGAGAGGACATTCCCTCATTTAAAAAATTGAGGTTTTTTTCTCTTTTGGCATTGATTTGTGATATAACTGGGAATGTAATTTCCAGAGTTATGTCCTTCTGGCACTAGCTGGATTATGGTATGGTGATCAGAGGCAAGAAGTAGCAAGGAAGCCTTGTTCTTATGCTTACCTTGTGGACAGAAACAGCATACAGTGAATCACTCAAGCTTCATCATCTTAATATTGTCTTTGAGCACTGCTATGGTTCGAATGGTACTCTCATGGCATGCCTCAGGTCACCTGCTGACACTAAATGTTTTGGGAGGTTATGTTTTAGGTTATGGCTCAAATTCCACAGGCTGCTTTGGCCTGGGGATCTTTTTTCCATAAGTAGAACTTAAACTCAAATGTGAATGTTCACACCTAGTTTTAGTTTGTCTCCTTGCATGCACTTGCCCACATGTGTGGTAAAGTGTGTGTGTAGTGGGAGGGGAATGCTGGTCAGTAGAACTGTGAAATGACTGAAAAGCCCATCTCAAGGGATGAGGTCTCCGGTATACGGAGAATACTGAGGTCTCCAGTATACATTCTTGGGAATGTGGGACCCCCAAGCAAGCTTTATGGTTCAATAATTTGGATTAAACTAGAACAGTGATTTAGGGGAAAGAAACTAGCAAATAAACTTGGAAGTCTGATATCTTCTTCAACATGAAATCAAACAATTAATGGGTTATGCTCTTGTCTGTTTGAAAAATGGTCCAAGTTGGCTTTTGGGCCTTTTTGGAAATGAAGAGTCAAAGTGTTTTGTTTGGAAAATATCAAAATGAAAGAATTTCTGGGGGAAAAAAAAAAATCTATGCTATAGGTTGAAATAGAATTATATTAGTTGGTGGCTCAACTTGCGCTGTGCATGCAGCAGCACTGCAGTTTCTACTCCTAAGCACGACCTTGGGCAGCTGTGGCCCCGAGCACATCCGCCTTGCTCAGTGGTTTCTAAGAATGAAAATGTTAATGTCTTCTTCTTAATGAAGAAATATCCCTGCAGTTATTGGGAAAGCCTCCAAAAGCTCGTGTGGGGTAGTGGGGTTACAGATCAGGATGCCAAAGTTTATGGAGGTTCCTGCAGAGCAGCCAGTGCAGAGCAGTCCTTGTCCTACTTCAGTGCTGACCCCAGCCAGTGCCTGCAGCCCAAAGGGCGTGAGAAAAAACAGAATGGATGGGAGCAGGTGCCTGCAGAGAATGTCCCCCACCACAGCTGCTCCTGCGCTGTACGGCTTGTGTTAAGAAAACCAATACCAAGGAAATCAGCTACACTCACTTGAGCCTTATCATTAGGATGGTTTGGGGTTTTTTTTTAAATTTTATTTTTCACTGTCTGAAAAACCTCCCCAAAAATGCAATGGGTGTTCAGATTTGGGAGATGGCCACCCATCGCCCATGGGATTTGAGTGAGCATCACCGTTGCCCATGTGCAGCAGGAGGGTGGAGGGCACTGCTTTCTGCAGCATACGTCTTGAAATGGGCTCTTCAGCGATGGCCGCCTCTTCTTTCTCCACACATATGTGCCATTGCCCAGTTGCAGCTGGTGAAGTTTCTTCTTCTTTCTTTGAAGAGTCAGTTCCTCTGTGGCTCAGCTGAGCTGAGGGGAGCAGTGTGACTGCACTGCAGGCAGAGCTGCTCTCCTGGCTCTCCGGGCTGTGTCAGAGCCACAGAAACCAGCCTTCCTGCCACACCAGCGTTGGTTGGGTTTGGTTTTTTCAAACAGCAAAACAAAAACCACCTGTTGTTCCTGGCATGCTGCCTTCTTGTTTTTATTTCTCAGACTTGAAAATGAGGGAGAAGAAAGGAGCTAAGTGCATTTTTGTCTGCTGCCAGAACCAGGATTGGACCTTTCGCTCTGGTTTCATTCATCACTGCCGGTTCTGCCTGCAGGTCTGGCCCTGGGGTGTAACACACCATTTAATGTTTGCTGTACCTCGCGTTAAGCAGTGAAGAATAGTGTGGCTCTGACTTACCCATGGGATTTGGTCACTAGCAACTGGAAATTATCTGGAGTTTGACAGCTGTGCTGAACCAGGGTGATTTTTGGCATGGCCACATGGGAAGGGTATTCAGATGATAGAACTTTTGCACATGCATTTGGTAGCAATTAGTCATCCTTGTAGATGAGACAGGAGTAAACAAGCCACAACGGCGGGGGTGTCTGCGCTTCTAAGTGGTGGGTCTGAGTTGTGGTAGAGATGTTAGGGAGGTAGGTGCTGCCACGATGTCCAAAAGGACTTAGATGTCAATACTGCCTTCATCCTCACTTCTTAGGCAGCGGGTAAAAGCTACCTTGTGCATGTTGCCTTCTCTTTGTTGTTAACTAGTGATCAGAGCTGATCTCTTTCTCCAGCAGGTTTAGCACACTGGAAACATGGCTACAAGTGCTGTTCCCAGCGAAAACCTCCCGACATACAAGCTGGTGGTGGTTGGAGATGGTGGCGTGGGGAAGAGTGCTCTCACCATTCAGTTTTTCCAGAAGATTTTTGTGCCAGACTATGACCCAACTATTGAAGACTCCTACCTGAAGCACACGGAAATAGATGGGCAATGGGCAATCCTTGATGGTAAGCAAGCTATTCTCGTGGTCCCATGTCCCTTCTAGCTGAGCATAAGAGCAAATAGACCTCAATGCCTCCCACAGCATGTTGTGCCCTTGTGTCCCTCCTACTCTGCTGTGGGCTGCCAGGAATTTGAGTGCAAACTGGCCTGTGAGCTGCAGCACGTGGTCTGCAGCTGATCTCCAGCAAAGCTTCTGCTTCCAGTCGCATTGGTTCCAGTTCTGCACAGAAATGTTTGTTGCAGGAGTGTAAAAACCTATAGATCATCATAGGCATTTGGGGCAGGCTTCTGTGAAGGGTGAATTACAGCACTGTGAGGTGGTTATTGCTAATGATACTTCATTGTGGCTAGGCTCATCCCCAGGGAAATAACAGCAAGTGGGTAACTGAATGAGAGTTATAACCAGAAAGAGCATTTAATCAAAACTGTCACCCACTGACAGTGAAGAATTGCAACACCTCTTAACTCCCATCGTTCAAGTGTGATATTTTCATATCTAGTTACCTGTTTGGTTTAAACATGGGTAGGGTACCAGCCTGGAAAGCAGCTGTAACCAAGAGCTTTCAGTTCTTTGCAGAAAAAAACACTTTTTAAAAACAATCAAAAACTCAAACAAACCAAAATTTGAAAAAACAAACAAAACCCACACCAACATCCCAAAATCAGTCAACCCCAAAAAAAACAAAACCAAAAAAATCTTGATTCTACAGGTGAGCAAAAAGCCCTATATTACCTAAAGCTGCAACTTATTAATTTGTGCTGCAAGAGACAGACTCACCAAAGACATAAGGGGAATCTTCATGTTAAATGTTTTAAGTTTTGTTTGGCTTTATGCAATAATTAGGTAGTACGTAATAACAAGCAAATATTTTGTGTCTTAATTACCCAAGTGCAGGTATGTGACCATTAACTGCACTGAATTAAATTTAACAACCCATGTGTCAAATTCCTACCCCTGCCCTCTTGTCATGAAGGTGCTCAAGATCTTTGGTGTCTCTGCATGTGTATCATTGGTGTGTGGGGACAGAAAACTAGGGGAATGGCATGAGTGGTAGAACATGGAGACTGGTGGAGTTTGCTGTGAAGACTTTAAGCTTGGTCTGGAAACTTGAGATCTTACTTGCACTCTTAAGGATTTATCAGATAGAATTTAGCGAGTACAAATGGCCCCAAGGTCCTTAAAGAACAGCCTTTACTCAGTATTTTAAAAAAACCCCTAAACTTAATCTTGCCAACATTTGTTCATTTAAATGTGTTAGTAGTTGATAGCTGATATGAGGAAATAGTTATGAAATTGGTGCCCAAATGTGTCTCTTGTCATTTGCATCAGAGATACCTCCTTTTAATTAAGCATCATATAATGTACCTGTGCACCTTTATTTTTAAATGCCAGTGTTGTATAAAAGAAAAATCCAGTACTGCTGTAAATGAAATCCATTCTTTCTTTTTAGTCCAGACTCCATCCCTCTAAAATGAGCAACCTTTATCTTCGCTGCTATGCCCCGTGCTCTGATAGAACAGTACCAGCTGCTGTACACATTGGTGTTGGCCGAAACAGTCTGACTTCTTGTGAATTATTTGAAAAGTAGAAAAGGCGTATTTCACTGAATATTTGGAATTTTTGTTTAGTCGAGAAAAAACAACAAACCAACCAAACACAAAAAACCAACGCTGACCTGGGTGGGAGTTGGGGAAAGAGGTTGTTTTCCAACAAGCAGAAACTTAACCCTTTGTTTTACTGACAAAGCCTTTCTTTTGCTCAGATGGAGTTTAGCGGCTGTACTCAAGCTGAACCGTATTCAGCTGGGGCCTTGAATGGCATGTTGGGAATCCTTGACTTTCAGAGCTCGTATGCCCACAGATGCCTTGCAGCCACAGAAGTGAAACTGCAGCTCCTCCTTCTCTTTCCTACCACTTGAGATTTTGAACAATCAGAACTTTGGAAGAAAGGCAGTGTTCTTGCTTGGAAGAGCCTTTACCATCTGCCTGGTAGAAACAGGGCATAAAGACTATCACATGTGTCTTCTGCCACAGCTTTCTATCATAGGCTTTGGATCTAGGCCATCTCAGAGGTTACCATATACTTGGACAGCTGCACTTGTGGTTACATGTGGTTGCATGAATCACTTGTGGTATAAAATTAGGGGCAAACATGATAGGAAGGGTAAAGATGGATCATGATAAATTCTAGACTTTCCAGTTGTCCTTTATGACCAAATCCTTTACAAGCCAATGTTTCATGTGGTGCTTGGTGGGAAGAAGAAGCTGCCCGCCTCCGAAATAGGAACTTGTTTTAGAAAGCAAGACTACCAAGTGAAGCTGTAGTGTGAGGAGCTCCATACGCTTCTGAGTTTGCAGAAATAGTTATATTAAGAAAAAGCCAAATACACTGGCATCCAACAACTTGATAAAAATTAAAAAACAAACAAACAAAAACCAAAACACAGCCCACCCTCTTCTGGGCTGTTGTCTGAGCAGTTCTCTACAAATAATCTCTAGCATTTGGTATTTGCACCAGCATTATGTCGTAAAATACCCCTTGTGCTAACCAGCTTGCCTAAAGCATTTGGCTTCCCTCCATGAAGACCTCCACCCACATTGATTCAATAGCACTAACCGGCAGCATGATGAAACATTTGACTTGCATTTTTTTCATTTGCTGAAATCTCTCACTGAAATAGGAGAATGAGAGGAAGAGATGGCCACAAGTGCATTTCTTGAGCATGCTGATGAATTGGGCTATACTCCGAGCTGAGAGTAGAGCTGTGCCAATTGGTACCAGCCAAACAAGGAATTGTGCCTGTGGGTTGGGTGAAAGGAGGCTGTGGTCTCTCTCCTCTTCCTTTTCCTTCCCCTGGTATGATTTAGATGAAACTCTCACTGCCTAGAAGTTGTCTTCCTCCTCTTGAACTTCAGTTTTCTATTTTATTCCTCTACTTCCCAAGGCCCCCTCTCAATCCCTGGGTGCCCTTGCTTTGGGCTGGACCTGCACAGCCCTGGTACTGGTGTAACACCAAGCACCGTTCCTTCCCCTGGGCTCCCTCTCTGCCCTTTCCACCTCTGTCTCACATGCATCCCTTTTTGCTGAGGGTTTTTTGCTGCTAGTCGTCCCAGGACAGGCTGTCTGCTTTTTTGCTTTTCTCCTCAGGAAGCTTGGGAACAATTCAGCCAGGAGGCCAGAGGGAGATCAAAGGTCACTTCAGATTTGCAGGCAAATGTCTTGGTTTGCGGCTCACTTTCTTTTTGTTTAATCGTTGGGTAGTGTCATTGAAAGAATTAGAATTCAAATCAAGTTTGTACTTTCATTCTTTTATGTGTCTGTACAGCATTTTCCCTCCCTTAATTGCTGGGATGTTGCAACCTTGAAAGAGCATTTTTTGTCTTGGGTTGTGGGGATTTTTTTCCTGCCAGGAAAATGTTGATGTTGCAACATGGAAAACACAAGGCTTTGAATACTTGCCCTTTGTTAGAGAAAGAGCTCCTTTAAGGGCTTGCATCTTTATTCTGTTTATTGATGTGGAAGCCTTTCTTCTGAAGGCCCCTCTTTTCTTTTTCCTTAAAGAAAGGGCAAGAATTCAAGTACTTGGGTTTTCCATGTTATAACATCTGTGTATTTAGTTAGGCCACAGAAGAAGGGCTCATAAAAGCCCCTGTGTTTCCCCATCATATGTTTTTCCCTGAGGAAAGCTCTTATGCCAGGGGCAGTGTGACTGTATCTGAGAAGGAGCAGAAGCATCAGAGTGGCCAAGTGAAGCATCTATCTCGTGTTGTACACAGCATGGGCACCTCATACCTCTTCAGGATGATTCAGGGTGTGGGAATACAGAATATAAGCTGTGGACCCTGCACTCCATCTGCTCAGCGCCCAGAATACGAATTCCTCAGCTGAAGCCAGTGGCTGATGTTGGGGTGCCCTCTCCCACTGTGCTGCTAATGGAAGGAAGATGAAGACTGAAGGGATGGCTTTCCTCAGCCTAAGACTCTTTAGTTTGACTTGTCAATTCAAGTTTTCCCTTGAGCTTAGCTAGCAAGCTGCAGGGCAGCTGGAGATGGGTTTCTCTCTGGCCCCACCTTTTGTAGCAGAGCGTCCATGACGAGAGGAAAGCAAGACTTGGAGAGAAAAGCACCATGAGGAGTAATCTCTGTAACCTATGGTCCCCCAACAGTGCCACATACCCAGTTTTGCTCTTTGCTCCAGGGACTTCTGTATTTCATATTGAGAAGCTGAAGAAGCAGAAAACACCTAGAGTCAGACTCCTTTGTGCTCCTTCTCTCTCTGGTGCTGTGAACCCAGGTTCTTCTCTGCCTGCTGACCCATCCAGCCCCTCAAAGGCTTGCATATGTGATGGACTTAGGTAGCCAAGGGGATTTCACTGGAGACTGCTTGCGAAAAATTAAGTTGTACACATTGTGCTTGCCTTTCTGAGCATGAGATCAAGGTAGACACAAACAACTGCATCCTGCGCTTGAGCTTCATGGTGTGCAGCCACTCTTCTTGATGCTGGAAGGCAAGGTGTTCCGAGAGCCACATGGAGCTGCGTTCAGGAATGGCTGCAGCAATGTGGGGATGCTTCTTGGAATGGGCTGCTGGTGTCTGATTTGGGCAGTGAAACTCAAGGGGTGAAGGAGAGAAAATGGGTTTAACCTGCCTGTCTGGCCATCTCTGGCCCCTTAGATGCCATGGTCAGTGAAGCAACTCTCTTGAGTTGATCTATATGCCTAGCTGCCCAGCAATGTAAAGCTAAATATGTAGGGGGGAATTTGGCATAGGTATGAAAAGAGAAGAGGAGCTCACCTGCACAACCAGATCTGAGCTCCTTGAAGGCTGGGAAGGCCGTCTTTGAATATGAATTGAATCCAGGCTAGGCTCTAGAAAAAGCAATGCCGTGACTTAGATTTCATAGCAAGTCACTGCCCTTGGCTTAGATTTACATGCCTGTGCCTCTGGGTGTGCACTCAGAGCACTGTCAGTTGCAGAGACATTGCCACATAAAGTACCCGGAAGCACTGAGTGCTTCTATTTTAGGCCACAAATTCCTGTGTATTCCTGGGCTCCTGTGTCTGCTCAGAAGTGCTCTCTAAGCAGCTACACTCTTGCCTAACCCATCAGGATTCACGGGCAAATGGTGTGCAGAGCTCCATGGGGCCAGGATTCAATTAGCCAGGAGTTCATCACAACAGCTGGGGTCACATCCACTGGAAAGTGGAAAAGGCCATCTTTTCACTCAGCAATCTCTTACCAGCAAAGCAGGAGACCTTCCTGCTGGGCTCTTACAGCCTAATTGCTCTTAGTTTAGTCTCCAGCTGATTGCATGATAGCTCTGTAAAATGGCTTTGCCCTCTTTGGATGTCTGTTCCTAGTCAGACATGGTCCTTAGCTTCTCTCTCTCCTCAATCTTTACCCAAACGCTTTTGTTACTGCTCTTCCTTGCTGCACCTTTGGTCAGGTTTGTGGGAACTTCACCAAGCTTGCTGTTGGTCCCTGGCCATGTGCTGCGCCGCCTGTGAATCTGATTTCAGTTCTTGGAAGAATGAGGTAGGGGAAACCCGCTGTGCTTTAGTCCAGCCTTGTTTCCACATTGGCTTTTATGCACTGCCAGTAAGAGGCAACTGCTGGTTTAAAGTCTACCAGGGGAAGAGAGAGTTCACAGTTCTTCTCTGCTCTTGATTATTTCTATGTCTTCTGGCATCCCATCTGCAGAAACAAGAATTTTAAAAGAAGGTGAATGCTGGCTAACATTCCAAATCTCCTCACCCCTTTGGGAAACCAGTCAAATCACCTTCCCAGTTCCACCTTCCCAAGGTTTGTCCTTGCTACTTTCCCTCTTCTCATAGGTAAATGTCTTCTTGAAGTTTTTATGCCACAAGTATTACACCAGAAGCAGAACTGTGCATCTGGCCCTTTTTCAGTGCCGATGCTTTCCAGGACATGGTCCCATCCTGCCTACAAAGGATTGAGATGGCACGTTCCTCTCTGTTTACAACTGATGTAGCACAGAAGTGTTAGGATGGGCAGGGGTTGTCTTTATAAAGATTACATTTAAAGTTGGAAAAAAGGACCTTCTCTGGCCGTCCACATGATGCTTAACTTTGCATGAATAACCCATCTGAGATTTAACCTTAACCTTCACTGACGAATGTCTTTTTACTTGCACTTTCCAAGTGCCATTTTAAATGCTGCCTGGACTTGCTCACCTTTCTATGAATGCTGCAAGTGAATTCCCTTTAAATAGTGCCTGCTGACACAGCAGCTCTGCCTGTGTTTTTTGTGATGCCATGGCCAAGATCCAGTCGAGGTAGAAGTGGCAGAAGCACAGCCCTGTCCTGTCCCTCCCACAGGAGCCCCCAGGGCTCATCCCCTGCCCTCTTGCAGGGGGTGCAGAGCTTTGGAGGGGCAGCAGCTGGGAATGGGTTGATGGGTGCAAGAGCAGAGCTGGATCCTCCTTGTGTGTTTTATGGGAGGTTTGCAAATGTGTCAGAGCAAGGGGAAGTCCCTAAGCAAATTACCATGCAGGATATGGCATGTCCATCTCCACCTTCCTGCCCACGGGTTGTGCTCGGGCACCTGCCCCATCTTGAGGGGGAGTGAGGGCAGGAGAGCCCGGCCCCCTGCAAGAAGCTGCCCCACTCCACCACAAGCTGGGTATGTGTGCTAGAGAGGGGAAGGGAGTGTGTGTTTGTGTGTGTGTTGGTTGTCAGCCCTGCCCTGACATCGTGTCCAGCTGGTGCAGGAGTCAGATGAGGGCAGCCCAGCTTCTCCTTACAGGTTGAGCAGGTAGGAAGGATTAATTTCCTCTTCCATCCTAGCCACATGGTCCTGGCCTTATTCCATGGTAGCAATTCTGCCCAAGGCATAGAAATTCACCAGTACATGCAGTGTCTTTCAGTTGGTTTTTTATTTTTCTTTTTTTTCTTTCTCATACAGTACTTAAGAACAGCCTGGATGCCTTTGAGCTGAGACTCGTTTCCTAGATTTAGAGGGGAGAAGCAGGACAAAAGGCTATGAAGAGACACCCGTGACCTCCCAGCAAGCCCCAGCTACTTGGCAAACAAGCCTAAATCTCAGGGTGTCTAAGAGAGCCTAGAAGCTCTTCTTAGCTTAAGGCGGGGGTCCTCAAACTACGGCCTGCAGGCCAGATACAGCATTCTTTTTCCTGTTTTCTTGTGCACTACTACAAATAAAATATGTGCAGTGTGCATAGGAATTCGTTCATTTTTTTCCAAACTATAGCCCGGCCCCCAACAGTGTCTGAGGGACAGTGAACCAGCCCCCTGTTTAAAAAGTTTGAGGACCCCTGGCTTAAGAGCTTATGGAGACAGACATTGGAGACCAGCTAAGGCAGGTGAACAAATGAGGCTGAAGGCTTTAAAAGGCTTGCCATCACCAAGTAAGGTCTCCAGGTCCTCCAGCATAGCTGCCTTTGCTCCAGACATACAGTGAAGGTGTGTGGGCTGGCTGGTGGGGCGTGCTGTGACATGCAGCAGGTCTGCCTGTGGCTACCCGTGCTGATTCAGCAACTAACACTAGCAGCAAAGTGGGCTTTATCCTGGCCCCATCTGGAAATCAGGGTAGCCCAAGTACTTACCCCTACAGGGAACATCTTGCTAGGACTGTGGGCCTGCTCAGACTAGAAAAACCCATATCAAGCCCTGCTGCTCTGTCAGCAGTACGCTCCTGCCACAGTCTCCATCCACCAGTGCCCTGGGCTTTCCCCATCACTTGTGGGCAGCAGATGCTTATGCTGTGGCTGTACAGCGGAGGCGGAAACAGTTTTCCCACCCAGCCCAGCTGACTGGGATGTGAAAACATTCCCAGTCATCGTGAAGGTGTTTGCCTCTAGGATACAATGATGCATTAGGACTATTACTCCTGAGGAGCCAATGCACGTTTGTACTGGCATAGCCTGAACTGAGGAACTCCTCTTGGACCCTTCTCCGGCCAGTCAAAATCCTGGCAGTGTACAAAGCTGGGGCCTGGGAATTGGCATTGATGCGTGCCTCGGTATGTGGTGTTTACCCAGAAGGCAAGAGTAGCTTGCTCTGCATGTGGTCCATGATGTAGCTGATGGGACCCCCTGTGAGACAGAGCGATGGAGAACCAGTGAGTTGTGGTCACATTAGAGAGGAGGTTAATCTAGTGGGGAACAGCATCTGAATTGCTGCTGCAGCTGTGGGGTTTTAGGGAATTTGAGCATAGATTTAGGCAGTGTCAATGCACAGAAACACAATTGCTATGTAGGATATGCAAGTCACTTAAAGCTTTTCCACCAGTTTTAATTAGCTTCTCAATATCAGCACACCACTTGGGACTAAATAATTAAGGGGATTTCCTGAAAGCTGTAACATCTTCCTCTGAAAGCACATAAATTGTGTAGAGATAATACCCAGGTATTGAGAAAAGGACAATGCTTGTAGCCATCACTTTGGATTGTCTCCCAGCTCTGCTTCACCATGCAGTGTGTAGATTGTCCCTGGTACTTAAACTGTTACTCTTCCAGTCTTGGGTTTTTCTGTGTAGGGAACAGAGAGAGCTGGGAGAGGGAAAGATGAAGGGCTGTGAAATACTTTGAGATGTATCTTGCCAGAGGAGCAACTCCCTACGGTCAGTATTTGGTACTGGAAAAGGAAAGTAAAATCCCTGTAGGCTTCTTCCCCTCCATCCACTCCCAACACAGACACATGGTGATGAATGGGGTCTGGAAGTGTTTTTGTTTTGTAACAAGAAACCACCTTGCCTATCCAACTTGCTTTTGTCAAGTCTTGCAGCCCTTGAGAGGACCAAGCCCAGCAGGGGCAGAAAGGCCACGTAGGACATAGCTGTGGCAGCAGCCACAGGTCCTCACGGTAACTAAAAACCTTCATCTCTTCTGTCCTAGTTCTGGATACTGCAGGCCAAGAGGAGTTCAGTGCAATGCGGGAGCAGTACATGAGGACCGGAGATGGTTTTCTTATAGTCTACTCGGTGACGGACAAGGCTAGCTTCGAGCATGTGGACCGGTTCCACCAGCTGATCCTCAGAGTCAAGGACAGGTGGGTGCCATGGAACCAGGTGCTGCCTGACCCCGCTCTGCTCTGGAGACCTTGCTGTGGGGGCAATTGCATGTCTCGCCCTGCCTTTCACCTCCTGGGTGCCCCGGGGTAAATCTTTGTGTGTGGGCTTGTGGACCTACATATGACTAATAAGAAGTGTTTTACTTCTTTTGATAAACATGTAGTGCTTAGGGAAAAGTTCAGTAGTGTTATGATGGAGTGAACATGGGTCTGGAAGGGAGAATCTCCTGCCAGAATGATCTGGCAGAGCAGTGTGAGAAAGGTAGATCAGACACCTTTGAAGGTAACCAGTTTGGCTGTGAAGAAGGAGGAAGGATGCTCTGTGCACAGCGCAGGCACTTTGGGAACACCAGCAAGGAGGGAGTCAGCAAGTGTTCGTTCAGCCCTGATCACTTTGTGTGCCCTGGCAGCATCCTCCTTTCCCTGGCTTCTGTATCTGCCAAACAAACCTTAGAAGGTCCTGCATGATTTGAGGCTGTGAACAAGTGTCTTGAAGGTGAAAACACCTCCCATTGGAAGAAAATGTATTTCTTACAAGGAGTGTAATGCAGTTAATGCATCATGCTCTGCAGCAACTGTTTTCAATTAATAAAACATCCCTGCGTGACTGGGGAGAAAGCAAGACAGATTATCTGCTCCCCTCCTTCTTCATGCATGGGAGAAGGTAGCACTGAGAGTTTAATCGTGGCAAGCAAATGCACCCTGACAGAATGAGGGGAAGCTGCCAGTTTATCTCTGAGATAACTCCCTCTTCACATCCTGGTTCAAGAGGCAATGAATCCATCCTCACTGGGTGGGGTGTGAATTAAGCCCTTATATGTCTGCAGCTTTGAAACAGTTTTTCCATTTATAATGGCTTTTAATTATGGAAGTCATCAAGAAAAACCACCAGAGGGTTCAGGCCTCGTTGCTGGCTTCCTTTCACAGCTCTGAATAACTTCCCCACAGGAAGGGTGGACTCGTATCATGTGAGGTTCACAGGTGACAGCTCTTCCAGTAAAGCGTCCAAAGCAGAGCCCACAAGAGTGAAAAGTAAAGGAAAAACCACCCTTTGATTTCATCTCCATGAAGAAAAATGTCAGTCACTCAGTCTGCCTCCCAGATCACGACAGTCTTTTCTTCACCAGCAGCTCAGCTTGGGACAAATTAAATCTCTTTCTGAAAGCTGAAGAAGACAGGAGTGTTGCCTGTAACCTGCCCCAAACCAGCGCTGGTTTTATCTAATTTAACTTTGTGAAAATAAGATGCAGTATTCATTGCTTTGTTCCGGACTGAAACTTTTACCCCTCCACACGCTGTGCAAACACTGCGGCCGGCGTGTGAGAAGCAGGAAGTGAAACAGGCTGGTGAGGTTGTTTTTGTTTCCCTGCTCAACGCCACCATAGCACAAGGAGCTTAACGCTTCATCCAAAACCTGAGCTCGTTCAGCAAATCACAGCAGTAGGAGCAGCCTGAGTAAAGAAACCGTCCTGCCAGGCCTGCAGGTAGCTGTGAGCAGAGCACTGCCCTGGTTTTCAAGCTAGCAGTCAGTTTTGGCAGCTTAAAATCCAAAGGAATTGCAGGCTGCCGCGTTAGCAGAGCTGTTCAAAGCCTTCCTCCTGTTTCTTTCCATAACCTTAATCATAGTAAAAGTTCCAACTATAGTAGCTTTGGCCAACTTGCAATTGTACGGCTTACAACAGGGAAAAAAAGTCCCCATAGAGTTTTATGCTTGATGTAAACAAGGCAAATGAGATACTATCCAAATGGAATCCCTTTCTTATCAACGTGCTGCAAGCCAAAAAGAAATCAAATAATCCAGACAAGCAAGTGTTTTGCTCCAGAATGATCAGAGTCAAGATATATCAATGCTCAGGTATTAAAATGAAATCAAAGCCACATTATCAGAATGAATAACTGTAAGACTTATTTAAAATGCAGAGTGCAGTACGGTATTTTTCCAGGCAGAGCACTGGGGCAGCATGCCAGAGAGAAGATGGAGCCCTTATCGTCTTGATGAAAAATGACACAAAAAAGGCTGTTTGAAAATCCAGAGTTACTCAGGGAAGTGTTTTATGCAGAAATGAGTACAGCCAGCTGCTCCTTACGCTAATAAAATCAGCTCTGTTACAGCAGAGAACACTGAAATCATTTTAGGAGGGTTTAAAGTTAAATATAAGAAAATAATACTGCAATAACTGTCAATTAACGGAAGGGACCTCCTCCCTGCCAGCAGTGGGTGAAGTCCCTGCAGCACAACTTTGCTCTCTGTGTCGTGCAGCCAGAGGAGAGGCTCCGGTAGGGGAGGTGGGGTGAGCAGCACTGCCAGGACCTCCCATGGCACAAGCTGCCTTGGTTCCATTTAGTCAGTGGAGCTCCGGAGATTTCTACCAGGGGAGAGCCTGACCCACGCACCTCATCAGGAGAGCCTTGCACTGGACAGGCTGTGGATAGATGGGTGTCTTCTCAGGTGGTGGCTGAAGACAGTCACTTACATGCCTGGTAAAAGTTAGCGAATACTGAGTATTGTTACAGAGGTAGGTGGGTTTGGTACAAAAGGATGATTGTTCACCAAGTTTTTGTTCTGGGATTAGATGCAGGAGATGGTAGGTAATAGCATCTGGAAGCTTAGCAAGACTCTTTCGTTCCCTCCATCCTCCTTCTGACTACCACTGCCAGTCTTTCAATTTGTCTTGAGGTAATAGCGATGGGGATCTTTGCTCCCAGTCATTTTCTCCCCCATTTGATGCCCCTCCAAGCACCAGCTCCCAGAGTCCATTTTTTCTTCCCCCACAGTTCCTCCACCCTGCCTTGTTACATTGCACTGATGAGCAGCTACCAATATATGCAGTTACTGAGATGCCTTAACTTCTACAAAGGAGTCCCAGTCTCCTGTTCAAGATCTGTCTCTATGTCTCAGTTAATTTCCTGGCTAATTATGTAGTTCTTTCTTCACCTAGTTGGATCTTCAGGCCTAGCTATTATCAGGCATTGCCAAAGCGACGACACTAAGTCCCTGAAGCACCTGTAAAGAAGAATGAATGTTTGCATGCATGCAACTTGTCAAGTAAATGTTTACAATATGAACCTGTATAGCACAGTCCAGGGGCTGGTGTGTGTTCATTCAGTCTTTATATTTCTTTACACGTATGTGGTATGTCTGTAGCTGAAAATGTTAAATGATGTCAGCATCAGAAAGTGAAACTTATGCTCAGCATTTTTAATTGTAGTCTGTTAATAACTGAGTGGTGGTCTTGATTTTTTCCAGAGAGTCCTTTCCAATGATTTTGGTGGCAAACAAAGTTGATCTAATGCATTTACGGAAAATTACAAGAGAACAGGGAAGAGAAATGGCAACAAAACACAATGTAAGTCTGTGGGATTGTTTAACTGGTTGTTGTAAGTCCCATTGCAGGCATGCAGAACCCTCTGCTCATCTGGAGCTGAATTAAAGCATTTCACTTACAATGAAACATTGGCAATTACATTTTTGAGTACTACAAAGCAGTAGCTATGCAGTTTCCTTCCAGTAGGGCCAGTTCGTCACTGAAACTAGAACCTCTGCTGTGCACCAGGCTGCAGCAAAGCTGTGGCCATCATGAAGCTGTGTGTACAAGGTGTCTGCGAATAGTGAGAAGCGTGAAATGTTCAAAATGAGGGAAGAAAGTGCACTCTCCCGGAGTGAAAAAGTGGAGCCAGGCTTTAGGCAGTATACCCAAGGTGTCCATAGGAAGGGAGCTTGTTAAAGATAATGAAGTCACTAGGCCATTAAGCCTGTATACATCTGGCCCTCCATTTTAGCTCGGCATTATTCGTGCCATAGTTTAGCCTCAGAAATGGGTCTTGGATGGGTGTAGATCACATGCTACTCCACTAATCAGCTCTAAATGCCAGCAGTCCTGAATACTCAGAAGGAGACAACACCTCCTATAGGAGGAACTGAATGGAAAGGTAAAGTCAAACACGCCTGAGACCTCTTGGCAGTTTGCTGTGCCTAAACGGCGAGCTGTGCAGTGCTTCTAAATGAACCACGATGGGAATTTGGCAGAGCAGGTTCACTCTCTCCCCTTCCCAAGGAAGCTCATTTCTGTAGGAGCCAGGACACCTAAAATGCAGAACAACATGTTGCACCCATCTGTATGCGCACGCTTTGGAAAAGGCCATGTACGAAAATACCTTATCAGAGGCGGTTTTATAAATCTGCCAACGTGCTGGACAAGCACTCTAGGAGGCCCCATCTGGCTGTCAGACTTTGAAAGAGAAGATCATTTTACACTAAAGGGGAATTGTAGTCATGAAATATTCATGCAGGAGTCCTAATAAAATGTGGCAAGCAAGATTTTTTGGCAAGTGCTCATCTTTCAACAACCTTCGGCTATTTTCATGTCTGCAAGCACAGCTTAGGGAGAGAGCATATCTGATGACATGAAGACTGTGATTATTCTTCCCCAAACCCAGAGCTCTAAAAGCAGCTGGTTTGCCTGGTGCTTACTCCAAACCTTCTCTAAGCACTCACTGACCTTGCTGTGAGCATGAAGGTGTTGATAGCAGTGTCATGACAACACTTTGTTTTACCTGTATTTCCCTGGTCTCTTAGGCACACTATTTCTCCAGCCTTTAGGATTTTTTTTTGTCTTGAAGTTGGTTTGCTACCAACATGTAAGATGTTACTCATATCTTTTGTGATATGCTTCTCACCTCCAGATTCCCTATATAGAAACTAGTGCCAAGGACCCACCTCTAAATGTTGACAAGGCCTTCCATGATCTCGTGAGGGTAATAAGGTAAGCCACAAACTCTTTGCTTGCTTACTGCCTGTAGATGGGACATGCAGGAGTCCTGGCCCAGAGAGCCATAAGCCAACTTTTAGGGAGTTGGGGCCAGGTAGTTTGGTTGGGGGTGGGAGATTCCTGGGGTTTATTAAACTTTCTTGTCCTTTATCTGCATAGGGATGTTACTAGCACTTATTAACCCTTGCACCATATCAGTGCTAGGCAGGTTGAGAACTGGTTGTGGCCGTGATTAAAATATACTATTCAATGAACAAAGCCTACTATAATGATCAGCTTTAAAAAGCCAGCATTGAAAGCTCTGGACCAGTAATTTGGGTTTTTATAGCTTTGTCCTCTCGGGGTCTCGCATTGACAGAGGTTAAAAATGACTGGCAAAAAATTCTACAAAATTCTAGTGTTGTAGATGACTTCTAACATTTTCTGCTCACTAAATGGAAAAAATTAAGCTGCTTTGTATGAGAAACAGCATGACCTAATGGCAAAGCCACACGTTTCCTCCTCAGACTGCAGAGGTTTGTTCCCAGTTTTGGCAGGAGCTGCCTTTGCTCGCTTTGGCAAATGCCTGCTCTTTGGGCAAACCCCTGCTCCAACTGCCAGTGGGAAGGGACTGCTTTCCAAAATCCCAGCTGCCCTGCAGGAAAAGAGCTGCACGCACATCTCAGCGTCTTGGCTGATAACCTCAAATCTCTCCAAGAAGATTTGTTTTTCTGGCACCAGTTGTCTGCCAGATTTTTCTGGGCCCTCATTTTTCATGTTTTGGGAGGGTGCTGAGCTGAAATCATGCTCCTCCCTGCCGTGCAGTCAAAGTGCCTCACTCCACAATTAAAGCATGAGGCATTTTTTTCACAGCGTATCTGTACTTGTGAATATCTTAGCACAGCCTCGAGTCAGCCTCTACCAAAAGCAGATGGTACTGCCCACTCTTCCCGCATGTCTCAAAAGCAGGGGGCAGAAAGTCTTTGGAGAACTACAGAGCTGAGTTGGAAATGTCCCAAGCTATTTCCCAACTGTTCTGTAACTCAGCATTAGCTGGCTATTACTTTTGTGTTACAGTGAGCTCTTACCACCATCTATTCTAGTCTGGGGGGAAAAAAACCATAGCCAAAATAAGATGGTGAGGCTCTGCTTGCTTTCTCTACATAATGTGACTCCAGACAGGCTAGAAGGAGTGTTGTAATGAGACATCACTAAATTCAAGCCCTGAAAATGCGCTCCATAACCTCAAATATAGGTGATGCACCTCAGGACCCTGAGCAGTTACTATGAAAGTCATTGCCAGCCAGGTGAAAGCCTCCATGGCATCAGAGGCATCAAAGATGTTCCCAAGAGCTGGAACTTGCATTAAGTCTGAGAGCAGAGAGATGCTGCGTGATCTAGCTGATCATTTGCCACAACGCAGCTTTGCTTAGTCTTTGGACATTGCAAGCTGTCCACAGCTATAGGATGCATCACCCACCAAGTATTGCGTTCTGTAAGTGAGCTCTTCCAATGAATTACACATTTACAGCTCCCTAGTAACTGTGTCATTCCTGGAGTGCTTTACAAATGTAGAGGCTCCTCAGAGCCCATGTGAGTTTGCAGGGTGAGGACGCTGGTTCAGGGTTGGCACTGTTTGTGCTCCTTGCACTTGGCTGACTCCCAGTTTCTTTAGCTTCATGCAAGAAACTGTTGTCTGGAAGTAATCCATTTAATTTCTCGATATCCTTTTTATGCTGCAGCAGTGTGTACACAAGGACTGTCACAGCAGAAATCTTCAGTGGGTGCAGGACATGGTTCTCTGGATCTCTAAAACAGTTCCAGAACACTATGAACAGCTTGTGGCCGCTTAGTGTTTATCCAGATTTACTTTAAAATATTTTCTTTATTTCAGCTTTCTAGTTTTGAGCTTTAACGTTTTCTGTTTTTCCTGCCTCCAGCCTTCATAATTCCTGAGGAAAAAAAAAAAAATCTTGTTAGTCAAAGCTGAATTTTTCAGGTGGTTGCAAGCATTTGGAGCTGAGGCTGTAAGAAAAACAACTAAAGCCATAATGATTTGTCCCCTAGCTATGTCTCATCCTGGTCTGGATAACTTGGTCTAAACACGCAGTGTAGTGCTTGGCATAGTACATAGCAAAGAGGCTGGCTTTGAACTACTCAAACTCTCAGGCTGGTTTACTTAGACACTGTTTGAATCTACGGAAGCTGCCGGTGTTTGTATCATTTATCTTGCAATAAAATCTACGTCTATGGGCTGCCTGTCAGGTGGTTGAACTATAAAGCCTTCTCCTGTTGAATTTCCACCACCGGGCTAGCTGAGTGGCTGCTGCAAACAGGTTATAGTTGCGACCAGACATTTAGGCAAAGCCTCATGTTAATGATAAGGGAGAAAGCCCCAACATGACATTTTAGAGCTTGCTCACAACCCACCTGGCTCACGGGGGCTATCACAGCACGGTGCAGGAGTGCTCTCAGCTGTGTGCTTCTGGTGGCTGTGACTTCAGAAAGCCAGGGACATCTTTCTGGGGTCGGCTCACTCTCCGTGCTCTGGTTCTTTTCACAATTTCCAGGGGAGGCCAGAGCCCCAGCAGCAGCAGCAGACTGTTTTCATTATTATTTTTCAGCCTCCTTCCATAAGCAAGTCCCCAGCAGCGAAGCTGGCTAAGGGCAATGTCAGCGGAAAGCAAATCTTTCCAGGTGGTTTTATTTCTCTGTACACTCTGTATCTCTTTCATCCTCTTCCCTAATGAGCGTTAGCAGCAGTGTGGTGGATGATGTTGCGTTGCTTAGAGCATCCCTGTTTCCCAGAGCAGCCCCGTGGCAAGGGAGGCAGCAGCCGTTCACCCAGGCCCCGTGCCCTGGCAGGACATACATCCCTGCCCGCAGACTTAATGTTTGCTTCTGGCTTCTGTCCTCCTCCTTTAAAAAGGCAGGTGGTTCTCTTGTTTGCTGTGTGGCCTGAAAAGCCATGTGGTAGTGGAAGGGTGTATGGAGATAGAGATGCAAATATACATACGCATATAAATATATGTACAGCCAGTTCTGCTGGCTGCCCAGGGCTCTGGATGCTGATGTCTGACCTAACCTTGCATCTCACCTGCTTGCTTTCCTCTCTGTCTTGCAAAACAGGCAACAGATCCCAGAGAAAAGCCAGAAGAAGAAGAAAAAGACCAAATGGCGAGGGGACAGAGCCACGGGCTCCCACAAACTCCAGTGTGTGATTTTGTGATGGGACCGCCTGGGAGTGCCTTGGATGCCTCCCTCCTCCCCCCTTGACCCACCGCCAACCCAGGCGAGGAGCAGCAGAGTGACGCCCGCATGGCCCCGCTGCCACCCCGGGCTCCCCACAGCGGCTGGGGTTCGGAGGAGGCAGCTCAAGGGGGTTTGGAGGAGGCAGCTCAAGGGGGTTCGGACCCCCCCAGAGTTGGGCTGCATGTCGGGGCGGCACGGGAGCCCTGGGAATGGGAGGCGGAAGGAATCAGCAGGACCTCGACTCTCGAACATCCCCAGCGCCTTCCAGGGGCCTCCATGATGTTTATTTAAAAAAAAAAAAAAAGAAAGGGGGGGGGAGGAGAAAAGAAAAAAAAAAAGAAAAAGAAAAAAAAGAAAGCGTTGGTTTTATCTGCAAACATTTCTCCATTTCTGAACAGCCGTGAATAGCCCCCCTGTTTGGTACAGTCGTCTGTGTATGTGTGGAAAGCGGGAAAGGACTTTTCTTTTCTTTCTCTTGGGTTTTTTTTTTTCCTCTTCTCCTTTTTCGTTGTTTGCTCAGCAAGTGTTGGGTTGCAAAGAAACATGGCTGGGGTAATAGATTTTTTTGCACTGAACTCTCTCTTAGGCGGCAGTGCCAAAACACAACTTCATATGAAAGTGCATAGATTTGGAGGAAGAAAATGAATTCCAGCTGCTCTGGGTGCTCCAGACATTGTGTCAGACTCTGGAGGGCAGCCAGCTCACAGACCATAAACTCCAGTTTAGGAAAAGAGGTTTGGGCTTGGATTGTTTTTTTTTTTCTTACCCTTCGTCAAGAGGTTTTGTTTCTGTTTTGTAATTTGGGGCATGTCAAAGTTAAGACGTTTTGTTAACCTGGAAGTATTTAAATTAAAGTAACTTACCAATGGAAGGGTATGTCATCTTTAACAGCGGGGGGAAGGGCGAGAGGAAGTAAAACCTGAACTGAATTTGTTATCTGGGTGTTGAATTTCTCCCTCATAAATGTGTGTAAAGTGGTGCCATCTAAATCCTTCTTTATTATTCCTTAACATTTCCCTGCAAAGCTGCTCTTGGGTAGATGAATTGTTTTGCTACTTCCAGGCTCATCTCGCACACACAAAAAAGTCTGTTTATGGGCTTTGGCTCAACGTTTCTTCATTTCTTCTTCTCCCTCCTTCACTGAGAGTTGGTGACTTGAAAGGAAGAGGTATTTTGAAAATGATTCAAGTCTGATGCGTCTCTTCATAAGCTTACTGTAGCCAAAATGTCTCCCTGAAAACAGTAAAGACTAAATATCTTTATGCCTTATGAAAAGGCAAGGCAAAAAACCTGCAGCCTTTCAAGCCACCATCTGTGGCACCAGGAATACGGTTGTGCACATCCTAGAGGGGTCACATTTTCTTTCACGCCTTTCCTGGTGCTAAGAATTGTAGTAGCAAATTTTTCTTTAATTTAATAGATTGTCATCTGCTGGACTGAAGCCATCAGCTCCATTCACAGGGGCACCAAATCCATTTAAAAGTAACAACTTGTTTTTCATCAGCTTGAATCCTATTCAAATATGCTTTATGGGCATGACTTAAAGTATTGGCAGGGTATGAATGCCTGAGATTTATGTGTCTGAGTGCAGAAAATCCTGGTATTGGATATAGAAGACCTGTTCAAGATGGTGGATCATCACAGACTTAGTTGTTTATGTTTGTCTTTGCAACCTATTTGCCACGGGATTTCGTTTCTTGACTCTTTGCCAGGCTACCCTTGTAAATCGGAGTTGGCTGCTGATTATTTTCCAGGTGAGTGAGGCTAACAAAAACATTTTCATAATTTATCCAGTCTTCATCACAGCCAGAAGATGGCAAATGTCTGTGGCTGGCTCAGCAAGTCACTTACTGTAATGATGGCTCCACTGCCTCCATCCCCTTTTGTGTGATAACAGATGCTGGGGATGGATTAAGGAGGGGGATATTGGAAAGAAATATCTTTCATGGACTCTTAACATTGGAATTGGGCCATACGCTTCAGTACAGTTGCAACACCCTGGGTCAGCTGAGATCTGGCTCCAGACCATCGTAGCATTTCTCCCACTGTATCGTTTCTTTGTTGGCTGAACTGTGGTGACCAAAATCAACCAGGTCAAACCCTGGCTCTTGGGACTTGCCACTATCATCTAGGGGTGAATTGCTCCCTGTAGGCATCTCATATGTTCTGGCTTGAAAACCTCTAGTAAATGAGAAGGTATCTGGTATTTGCAAGCAACCCAGTTTGCTGTAACCCCCATTACCACTTTCCTGCCAGAATCCCTGTCTAGCCTGACTACTGGCTTAATTATTTTTAATTATACACAGCTAATGCTATGGGATCCCCCACACAAGAAGATGATGGCAATTTCAAGAAGCCCTATTAATACCCCCTAGAGTCCTTCCACTTAAAAATAACCTGATTTCTGCTGAAACCCCTCATCCTTATTATTTTTATCTAAACCCTTGGGAATACTTGCCTGGAAACAGCATGTGTGTATCTTGAGTCACATCTGCTGAGTACTCAGCACTGCATGTGAGAAATTATCTGCTTTCTCTGAAGCATCTTAATTGTTTCTTCAGCTTCTTTAGCAACTAACAGCTATTGCAGAATAGGGGGGAGGAGGGGAAAGGTGCAGACCAACAGCTGAATAGGGATAGTGGCAAATGGGGAAATCATGGTCCTTTTCTTCTATGTTCATCAATCTGTTCATAGCAAGGACCATTTTCCAACAGGGATCGCATCTCTAACAAGGCTAGTGGGCTTAAAATGGGGAGGTATACAAAGCCAACTGCCATCTAAGTCACTCTTTCATAGTCAAGGCTGTAGGGAAACTGAGAGCACATTCCCTACGATGCACAGCACCTAGAGACCTGGGTTGTGAGACACTGGCTGGTAGTACTTAGGCTACAGAAAGCGTCGATCATGATGGTGGGTGTCTTATTTGTTCTATGGAGCATCCAATGGATAGGGTCTTTTTGCTGTGGTCAGGGACAGTCTGGAGAAGGATTCTGTAAGGGTGCACTTGAGGTTCATTTTCCAAAGAGCTGATGGTCCAAGTGACCTAACATCACCTTCAGCCCTTGGGTAAATCTGCATTCACTTGTCTCAGACCAATTGAGCTCCTCTTCTACTAAAGAGGAATTTAGAAGGCAGAGCTGACCATAGCCTTAACTTGCTTTCAATATACGCTTTCAAACAAACTGAAAAGAGGGGTAAAACCTTGTGGATTTACTTCTATTTGGTAACCAAATGGGCCCTTTTTTTCATTTTAGACACTGAATAATATTTGCAAAACAAGAAAAAAATTATTAAGCTCAATAAGTTTTGGCTTTGTAAAGGCACAATCACCTCTCCAACCTGGGATCTCATCCCAGCTGTACCACTGCCTTCAGGTCAGTAATTCTGCAGTTTCCTCCCTCTAGTACTTCTGCCTGTAAAGCAGACACCAGCTGTTTTCTTACCAGCTTTTGAGGTGTATGGCATTTAGTGTACAAGCAAAGTCATCTGTTTGTCTGGCTGTCTGCTTACCTTTGTGTCTCATTTAAAGAAGAGTGGGAAGGAAGAGAAGGAAAAGTACCTGGCTGAAATAAATACCTTTTCCTCTCGCATGAGCAGAGGCTTTAATTGTGCCTCTCTGCCTGCCAATTCCAAATGGAACAAAAGCCTGATAACATCAAAAACAAACAAACAAATCCCACCTGTGCAGGCCTGCAGGTGATGGCCTACCTACCAGCCTGCTTGCTTGGCTGTCTCAGCCAAGGCCAGTGCTATCGATGGCAAAGCTGCTCACCAACAATCTGGCTACCTCTGAGTAAACCACGTTCAGATGATGGTGCTCAGCAGAAAAATCCTAGAGATGGTGAACAAGAAAACCAAGAGCTTAGCGAGGGGCTGAAATGGGTGGTTTGGATCAGATATTTCAGTTTAACAAGAGGCCATTGCAGTATGTTGCTCTGTTTCTTAATCTGTCATAATTCATTTTGCCTGGCTCTTTAAAACCTACAGCTGTACTAGAATTTGTCAATTGGGATAAGCTGAGGGTTTAGACATACATGATGTGTCTCCTCTCAAGAGGAAATGAGCCAGGGAAGTGGTGCTGTCACCGTCCCTGGAGGCGTTCAAAAAATGGGTAGATGTGGCACTTTGAGACATGGTCTAGGGGTCAGGGAAATGTTGGACAAAGGTTGAACTTGATGATCCTAGAGGTCTTTTCCAACCTAGATGATTCTATGATTCCATGATTATTAGGCACAGGGAGGACAGAATTGCAATACTGGCTCAGACTTTTCATTTGGGTTTTTTTTGCTTGTTACCGTCCTAAGGCCAGAAGGAATGGCCCAGAACCTTGTTCAGCTCCAGTGAGTTCAAGAGATTGTCACAAAATGCTGCTAAAGTGCTTGGGAAGGAGGCGATGCCCCCCAGAGCTCTGCTAAGAGTACAATATAATGAGGAATACAGAATATAAGAGTGTTTTAAGAGACACAACTTGTGGACTACTCCAGATGTCTGGGTTCAGGTATGTACTTACTAATGTGCGAGCGAGGGGGCTTGACAGAAATTTGGCATCAGAGGAACAGCCAAGCCCCTGTGACAACTGCTACATGAACCTGCGTACCTGGGACTGGACAGAAAAGTTCTGTCTGGAAACCCAGGTTCTGTGAGTTGGGGTTCAGTGGCCAATCAACTCTATCTGCTGTAGGCTGGGTAGAAAGGAGGACCTTTAGTGCACATATGAATTATTGCATTACAGCTACACATGCCATTCGAGATGCCTCGGGGTATCCAGAGAGTTTGCTTGCGAGTTTCAGATGTTAGCACAAGACCTATGACAGATCTGTGCCCTTCTGGAGCAACAGCTAGCAGCCAGCTAAGATTCACCTGAGCATCTGAAATTACTCCAAATCCGTATCTTCAGGCAGCTAGTTAGTGGTTTGAGAGCCCTCTGCTATTTCACAGAAGTGCCCTGAGAAATGTCTGTGGCTCTTTCAAGTGTCTGTGGATATTCTAGCTCTTTTGCAAAGTGATCTCACCTGTTTTTTAGGGACTCACTGAGGCATCAAAACAAAGTCTGAAGTAGAAGTCACCAGTTGCCTCTGCAGACATTCAAAACCCACCTAGATGCTTTCCTGTGCAGCCTGCTTTAGATGAACCTGCTCTGACAGGGCAGTTGGGACTAGATGATCTTAAGAGGTCCCTTCCAGCCCCTATCGTCCTGTGATTCTGTGATTATGTAATTTTGGCAAACTGTATTAATTACATCTTGCAGTCTAAGCAATCTCATGAGTACCACTTGCACAATTAGGCTGTAAATAATTCAGTATTTGGCTATCAGGGATTCCACTGATATTATACATTGATATTATGATATTTTGGCTTCTTTTTCTCTTGCATGCAAGGGGGATAAACATTTCATAGAAGATCTTGCAGACAGTTTCTGGGATGACATGGGACTTGCTTGCAGCAGAACAGAGCAGGGAGATGGCTTGGCGTGTGCTGGATCCCATGATGGGGAAAGACAAGGGCCAGCTGCACAGAGGTATGCTCTGGTTTGGGGTTTATTCCCACCACTGAGGCAAATCACTGCTACTTCCCTCCAGCTCCAAGAAGTCACGTGTAAGCGGCCAGCAGGTCAGAGAGGCCAAGATGTTGGCAGGAGAAACTGGTGGGTTCTGTGTTGCTGCTCTGTGCGGTGCCAGAGGGAGGGGGCTGGGCGAGGAAGTCTCATGCTCGGCACGTGAGACCTGCCAGGTCAGCGAGCACAGGGGTTAGCGCTCACGACAGGGATGGGGATGTCCAGCAGTGCTGAGTGCAGAGTAGAGACAGGCAAAATCCCCTAATCCTGGCAGTCTGGGGACATCTTTTTTTATTTCTTTTGAATTGAGGCTCCCTTTGCCAAGTCCCAGGGAAACAGTGATATCATGCCAAGCCCAACACCGCAGCCTGACTTGCCACAAGCGTTACTACTTCTCTATCCTTCAGACCAGGGTATGTACAACATAGCCTGAGAGCTCAGACTGGGCATGTGGTCAGGTCCAGGAGCCAAAGAGGAGGGACTCAGACAAAATCCCGGATTTGCTCAATCAGAGAGCAGGAGCAAGAGGAGGAGGAAGGAACTTTGTGAATTGGGAGCCTGTTCTATAAAGCCAAATCCCCTGCAAATCTGGGTAAGAGACATTGTGCAGCCTGCGATTAAGACAATCTCTGCTGAGAAGTCAGCCCAGCCAAACAAGTCACGAGCTGGTCCTTGGACTGCTGCACACAGAGGTGGTTATTGTGTGGCTTCTGTGACAGCAGCTCCCCTCAACTATGGTAGTCAAGCCTAACCAGCTCAAGACCCAGTCGGGCATTTGGCATCCCTCTTTGCATCTCAATAGCCCACGGCCCCTTAAAGCAGGAGCCCTGGCGCTGGGAAACCGTTGAACGGCCTGGGCACATGCTTATGGGGCAGGGGTTTCTTTTCTGCAAGCTCCATAATAAGAGCCATGTTTCAGTCCCTGGGATGTGAGCCGACAAAAAAGCAGGAAATTCAAAGTGAAGGCTGATGTGCTGGGCTCTGCTCACACAATTGTGGAGGTCGAACAAAGCACAATGGTGTGAGCTGGGGACAGGGTGCTGCTCGCCCTCCCTCCAGGAGCTTCCTGCCTTGCCTTGCCCTCATCCCTGTCTCCAAACCTTCACAAGAGCTTAAGCTGGTTTCTGGCATTGTGTTTCCCACAGAGCTGGTCACAGAGTTTCATTCCCACGTTTTTTTTTGCTTGGCTTGGTGAAGTCTCTTTGTCTTCTCCAGCACCCTTTGGCCAGAAGGGTTAGCTCACTGATGGGGGAGTGTGTGTGGGCAGAAGGTGCTTCGTGGGGAGGAGGAGGTGCAGGAGGAGATGGGGAAAGAACGCGGCCACACCACCAGCATAAAATAGTTAAAGCCAGAGGTGGCACTCTGCTAGGTTTTTGTTGGTTTTACTCTAGCACATAATTATTCTGGGAAAATTCACATCATACCTGCTGCCTTAAGAACAGAGAAGTAGCACTAATGATTTTTCATTTCAGGATCTTAAAGCATTCGTGAATCTATCCAACCACGTTGCAGTCAGGACACTCAGACATGGCAGATCTTGTTCTGTAGGCTGCAGAAACGAGAACAGAACTGAAGGATGGAGAAAAAAAGAGCTGAAGTTGGTGAGATGCCTGAACACGGAGCACTGCTGGGACTTGTGCTCAATTTGCTTCAAGCTGTGAAACTACAATTAGCATAGATTTAACTGAAGATAAATATTAAATGCTGAAATAAGAGGTCTAAGGCCAGCTATCTAGAGAGGTTCAGTCCCTGATAAAAACTGTAAATACCTACTAGATACAGGCTGCTTCCAGAAGTGGCGTATTTCCCATTATTTTCAGTTGATAAACAATCCTTCCTAATTTGTGATTCACCTTATCACATCATAGAGAGAAAACACAAACGGAAAAGGTCACAAGTTCTACTTCAGTCAGGAAAAAAAGTTTACTCTTTGTAAAATGCCTTTGGACTTATTTACATGACTGCTTTTGTTTTTCTAACAGAACAAAAGCTTGAATCCTGCTTGTCCCATGGAGTCCCCAGTACTGGTGACTGTAACGGTGGCAGGCTGCCCTGGGAGAACAAACCTGCGAGCACCAAGCGTAAGCCGTGTGAGCCCGCAGCTGGGTTGCTGTTTCCAGTTTCCAAGGGACAGAGGCTAATGCTCAGTCTGGGTCCTTTGGCAATGTTGTCTTAAGGCAACAACAAAGAAATGACACTATTAATGCCACTGTGGTGGTTCCTCTTAGCATTCAGAGGACCTTCAGAACTAGTCATACAAATAACGTTGCTGATGCCTGTGCTAAATAAACTACTTCTTTTTCTTGGACTAGAGTCAGCATCAGCCTGACCAGTGCTACAGGAAGGGAGGCTGCCTGTAGGTTTCTTAGGTTTTAATGCCAGCTAATGCCAAACTGCAGGCTTGTTCAGCCCTGGTCTCAGTTGGGTTTCCTCTTACCGTGACTATGATGGGACTCATAGCATTGAAAAATCACTGGAGAGCCAGTTTGGCTACAGCATAGCATCCTTTACTGCCTAGCTGCCTCTTCTCAGCCTTTTAGCATAGGCTCTGTAAAGGTGGGACAGAGCTGGTGCTCCTCCTTGGAGAAAGGCTGGTGCCTTGAATTTGATGGTGTGGGCTTCAGTTTGCGTCTAACGCACAGAGCAGCTTCAAGGACAAAGTCATATTAGTTGTCAAGCTGTACCACTACGGGGGTCTTACCATCAATTTGGCTATTTCCCAGAAATAAATCCTTTGCATCAACCAGCTGAGGACTGGAACAACTTGTCTGTGTTTCCATGTGGTATCAGGATTAGCTGTTTTATATAGAGATTAGACTCAAGGAGAGCATCTGTGATGAGAGATGGCCTTACCTGCCATGTGTCCTACAGGTCTCCATCCCGCCTGCCCCTTGCAACAATGTCCAGCAGCAAATGCAGACACAGAGTGACACAGAGTCCTTTGGATACAGCCAGGCATCCAGCGTCTGGTGTGACTGGGGAGGTCAATACACCCCTGGGACCCCTTCATGTGTGTGCACGGTAGGTACCACCAGCAGGACTGCCAGGTGCTGGGCACCACTGGGAACCCACCAGTGTTTTTGGTGAGGCCATACTATGCTTTTCCAGATCCCTCCTGTCCCCTTCTCTTGCCTACTGGTGCAGAAAATAACCCCAAAACAACTAAACAGCAGAAAAATCTTCTCTAACACCTTAGTCCTTTGTGTCCATTCTCAGTGAAGGTTGGGAGTAAAACTGCCCCAAAAACAATGGTGAAAAAAATGCTGAAGGGGGAAGAATGTAAAAGGGAAACGAAGCAATCTGCACTTGCGTTAGTGGTGGATGTTTGTTATTATTACTGTTATTGGCTATTTAAACACTTACTCAAAAAAAGAAAAGGAGAAGTGGAGGCAGCATTCCTAAATCAAACAGATTTCAAACAGTTCACAAACTTTTTCTAAATATATTAATCTTCCAAAGACTCTTTAGCCTGTTAGTTAGACTTAAATAATCATGACCTAGTACTTACTGAGTAACTGAAATCTTCTGAGAGTTCACATTTATACTCCAGGAGATCATTGTAAAACAAAGGGCTGAAAAAAAAATCACTTTTGGGTGTGAATATTTAATATGGCTGTTTGGAAAGCTGCTGCGCTGACATTAATTTGGGCAGATAATCAAATAAATATTAAAACACACAATTACGCAGTGATAAAACTAGAATAGGAAAAAGCTCTAAGTTAAGCCAAAAAGAGAATGGTTTATAAAGACCATTTGACCACGGCCTTTTAAATGCAACTGGAACAAAACACCAGAGCTGTTGCTTTATAATCAGGATTATAGATCGGTGGCAGTACCAGTAGTACCTGGTACATAAATACCGGATAGATGTTGGGTTTGTCCCTCAGAGACCCACTTCAGAGCCTATGAATGTGAAGTGGAGCCTTTCTGTTAAGTTGAACAGGCTTTGGATCAGGCTCCATCACCTTCTGATGAGGGAGTCCCCCAATTCCTTTAATCAGCAGCTTACTGGAGAAGCAGAAGTGAAGCATATTGCAAAAGCAAAGCTCCAACAGGAGTTCTGTTCAATTATGTCTTAACATTAAACTGTAGCTAATGTGTTTTTACCAGATGTCCTGATGAAATACTATTAAGAGCCAGTGCATTGCATTAATTAAAGTGAAATTTCATAATGAATTCTTTTTGCAAGGCAGCAGGGATGAATCGGTGACCTACATAACCTCCCCTCCCTCTGAAATGGCTTTCCGAACTAATGAAATTAATCCCCCTGGTTGTGGCAGGAGAGTGGAGGGAGCTGTGCTTTGCATCGCAGCTACGCGATGAGACAGGAGAAAATCCGGGCACTTTCTGCAGAGATTATGGCTTGCTCTCATTGTGTCTAGCAACAAGAGGGAACTTTCAGAGGCAGGAGGACTCTCCATTAAGGGCACCTTGCATAACGGGAGGCTTTTGAAAGCTCCATTAAAATTCTTGGACAATGTCCTCACAGAGAAGCTGGGGGATAAGCTGGCTGACCCCCTACCTTATAAACTGGCACAAACACATAGACAGTTAAATGCACATTCGTTTGAGTGTAAGAGGCTTAGGGTATGTCATTAAAAAATAATCCACAATGCACAACAAGTATACACACAGCTGGCAGGCTGAAATCCATTTTTGCAAGCGTGTTAGGAGTGAAGCAGGAGAATAAGCGTTAGATAGCTTGTGTACGTGGGGAGAAGATGGGAGGAGGGGAGACCTCTGTTCCCAGGCATATGTTTTTAAAAGAGAAAATATGCCTGTGAATTCTGATTATGCCTGTGTTAGTACATTTTTATCCACGGTGGCTTGAGATTAAAAGCGATTTATGATGTTCCTAAGTCTCAGCAGTCTACATTTCTCTAAGCCATTGCAGGGTAATCAAAACAGTGCCTGTACCAATGCTGGATTGTGCCAGCAAGTCCTAATTGCCTGAAAGATAATGGTGTCATTAAAGTCTCTTGCCTCTGTGAGCCTTGTGCTCCTCGATAGAAAAGATGCTTTTATTGTTGGTTTCAAAGGAGCCCTCAGTCACTGCTGAAGCACATTGTCCATTCAGAGGTACTGGGAGGCTGTATTCTGTAGCTGCTTTATTTCTCTGCTTTTCCCTTCTTAGGCAGTGGACAGGGGAGGGCAACGGAGAGAAATGCAGAAAAAATGTTGACTTTTCATCAAGCAAGCCAAAATATAAATCGGATATTATTCAGTTAGACATCATGAGGGGAAGAGGCAGCTGAGACCTTGCACTGGTTACCCTTATAGCAAGAGAAATGGAGAGTGCTTCTGTGAAAGGAGACACACTCCACAAAAAATGCCAGCCTCACCAGTAATTTTCAATTCAGTAATCATTTTGACAGAAAAGCTGTGGCCAGCTTCTTTACTCATACAGAAGGCATGCGGCTCTGCAATTACGTCTTAATTCATAGCCATCCTTCTTACTGGACAATTTCAATTAAGAAATGACCTCTCCCTAAAACATTCAATTCTGCTACATAATTCATTCCTGTCTTCATCAGGAAACATCCTCCTAAAAGGCAGAAAGACACTTATGCAGGTAAATCGATCACTTGTCAGTTTATGGGTGTGGGTTTTTAAACAGATGTTTATTTGTATTTACCTGCACTCTGAATCTTGCTAGCTCTTGTGCTTGGACAATCACCTTTTTGTTCGCTTTGTCCTGTGCCCTGCTCAGGGAAGGAGCCTGTCTTCACTGGGGTTGGCGAGACCACGTAAAATGACAGTGACGTGCAGAGGTAGCCTATTAACAAGTATTTTCTGCATTTCTACACTGAACAGAGATGTATTTAATCTCTAAGAGCTAGGACAAGTAATACCTGCCGAGTACAATAAGAGGCTTGGTTTGCAGAGTTGATGGAGTCCATCTGACCCGCTACCCTCATAAAAGCACTGCAGTTAAACGTACACTCAGTTATGCTTAAGAGACTTAGGGCAGGCCTCTACAACATAACCCAGCGTGCTCACCACAAGCGTGTATTACAGAGAAAAGCCTCTGTGTTGCTGGTGCAGGCTACGTTCAAGCAGAGCGTTTGTACTTTGCAGCTCACAAGAGTAAATCAGCTCTCCACAGATCAGCACTCAGATCATTTTTCCTTTCATAAAATCATCAAATCATTTAGGTTGGAAAAGACCTCTAGGATCATATAGTCCAACCTTCACCCCCACACGTCCCTGACCACTAGACCATGTCTCGAAGTGCCACATCTACTCGTTTGTTGAACACCTCCAGGGATGGTGACTGCACCACTTCCCCAGGCAGCTCATTCCAATGCCTGACCACTCTCAGTAAAGAACTTCTTCCTTCATATCTTCCTCCTTATCTGCCTCTCATTCTCTTAGCCATTGCTTCTATTCCTCCACCACTGCTTTTCCATCTTCCCTCCATATTATCCACCATGGCTGCTATAAGAGCGTTTCTTCATTGCACCACCTTTCTGGAGCATTCTCTATTGTAGCTTTTGCCACTGACATTCCATCTGTTTAAGACCTACTGGCATGTAATGCTTTTTCTTTGCTGAAGCCTTTTTGAATGTAGGATCTGAAATGCAGTCCTGCTGCTCAAGGCTGTGCCTGTAAGGTGGCACCAGAGCAGGAGCTTCATCTGAACAAAGAGGAGTGTTGGTCAGTTGGATGAGTGGAGGGACCTCAGAGGTGGAGGGGAGGCAGTAATTAGACAAAGAGCTTAAAGCTGCTTGTATGAAATGTGAATGGGGAAGATAGGTTGCTTAAAACCCTCAAAAAAAAATTAGAATACCCCTCTGGTATATCAAGCAGCAGCATGCAAGTTGGAGGGGGTCCCAGCAAGCCAAAGGGGCTCATTCATGACCACACTGGAAAGCCCAGAGCAGCAGTGTCCCCAGGCAGGTCTCCCCAGCTTCCCAGACTCCTTTATGCACACTGGGCCCTGCCAGGAACTCGCTCTGATGCCCAAACCCCACAAAATGTGAGGTCAGATCTTAATCGAGTGTATTCAAAATAGACACTGGTTTACTTGTTTTTATAAAGGACCAGAGCACAAATGGCAGTAAATCCATGAGCCTTTTGGCTTAATCCCATTTCAGACACAAAAAAGAAAACCCTGCCTGACAGCCACAAGCTCTCTGGGAAGAGTCAGCTCTTCCTATGTTGCCCTAAATATAATTTTACTCAGTCGTATGCTGTCATCCTCCAACCCTCCTCGAGTGTCACTTGAAAAAAAAAGTCTGTTGTCAATTATAATGACAATACATTGAAGATGGCTTACAGCGGAGAATGGCACTTTATAGCAGCCGGCTGTGACAAATCTAGGTTGGGAGAGAACATTGTGTGTGTCCTAGAGATTATAGCTTTTAAAATAAAAACCTCATTTTCATTCCCTGGGGCTTTTTAATGACTTGCCACATGCAACAATGCCTTTACACGAAGCATCAGTGACTACCCATCTGACTGCAGCTCACCCAGTATTTACAAAATAAAAGAACAGCCAGCACCTCCAAGACTCTAAACCTACTTGAAGAGCTCTACTGATGCTAAGGATAGTCCCCACCTTAAAGAAGTAGTAGTCAAAAAAGGACTTTCAGAAGTTTCAGTGATGGGATGGCTTATTGTGGTTAACGTTACTCAGAAAAAAAACATTAAATGCAGTAGGTCTCAAACAGTTGGAGTGTCAGTGGCAAAAGCTACAATAGAGAATGCTCCAGATCCCAGCATGGTTCAGACACATGGATAAAGGGAAATAACGTTTTACACTGCTGGCAAGAGCTAGAAGAAGGCCAGGAGCAGTGGTCCTGCTGGTATGAGCCAGAGGGAAGTGGTTCTTGTCGGACCATGAGGATACAGTCCAGTGAGGGTTATGGGTTTTATGACTAGGGTCAGGGATGTCCTGTCCCATTTGGACATCTGCTTAAACACATAAGCACTATGTTTTTTCCACAGCATTTAACTCTGTGTTTGACTTGGATGTGCAAGTGAAGAGTCCAAACTACCATGGCTCCCTCTGCAGTTGCCGCATGAGATGGGCTCCTCTCCCATGTAATACAGGCTCTGCTGCAGATCATGCCGCAGGAAAGCCTGTCTCCCTCCTGTGAATATAAAAGGGCCTCTAGAGACCACAGTCCTAAATTAGACACCTCATTTAAATGCCTTAGTTTGGGTTGTGCAAATACTCACCACAGTACCAAGTATTAGTAGAAACCTCCAGCTCCTCTGCCCATCTGAACCACCCTTCCATGCCTCTGCACTCACCCTAGACACTCTGGGGCCCTCCCAGTGCTGTTACAGCCTCTACACACAACCTTAACAACTCTTTTGAGTCCAAAAAAATGTTTTAAAGCATCCTGAACTGCATTGCTCAGAATAGCCTCTGCACGTGTGGAAGAAGGCTACTGCATCCCAGTGCATTGAACTTGCTGTGCCTGGAACACAGTGTCCCTCTGCCTTTGCCCAGCAGCCTGGCTGGAAGATATCCAGACATCCACTAGCTCATTGCCTGCGTCGCTGTAGAGCTGGCAGGTCTGCACGCTTCCTCAACGCCCACCCCGCATTCATCTTCTGTTGCTCCTGGGCTTGGCGGCTTCCAGGGTAAATCTGGGTCAACATTTTTCCATGGTATTTCTGTTCCCTTCCTGCCCTGGTTGGCAGAAGGGGATGTGCCAGGACAGTACTGGAGGGCCATTGATTGATGAGGAAGGACAGGCAGGGAAGGAGGGTTTCTCGTTTAACTCTGTCAAAGCTGTGCACGAATGCGCAGGCCCACAGACAGGCATCACTAGCAAATGTCGGTAAAAATCAGTCTGATGTAAGAAAATCTGTTTTCTCCAAAAACTGCACAGATCCATTTGGACCAATGGGAAATTCAGGGCTTGCTTTTCTACTGTGGCTAATAGCTATCCAGGTTTTCACAATTTTAAGCCATTACTCCTAATATATGTAACAATGTAAGTTTAAAACCATACTTAGACCAATGCAACTGTTGGGAAGCCCACAGAAAAAAATGTCTCAGCGCTATTTCAGTAAATGTGCAGGAGGATCAGTATGAGTTAAGCTCTTGTTAGTTCTCTCACGCTTTGCTCTTAGTAATTGGTTGATATTTTGGGGATGGAATAATCAGTGGAAGTTGCTTTCTGTAGCATGTGCTGCTAACTCTTTTTTTTTTTCTTTCAGAAGATCCTTTTGAAATTAGACATAGCTTCTGGAATCAACCCAGACACTGCTTTTCAAGCCAGAAGCATTTGTATAAGCATCATCAATCATGCCTCTGGCTCTTATGGCTACTGTATATTCACTTTCTACCTGGTTTGAATTCCTAATTGGCCCTGCTGCACAACTTAAAGCCCTGAGGAAAGTGGTGGAAGGGAGCTGGGGAGTATGACTTCCCCAGCTGGAACTGGGAGGCTTTCTTCCAAATTACACTGATAAAGTCCACTTCCTGGAGAAAACAGACAAGAAGCAGTTGGTAACAGGGTGAGTAAGAGTCGGATGCGACGGGGTATGGATGTACAAAAGTATGTACAACTGGCTCGATTATCACCAGAGCAGTTGGCCTGGCAGCTGCTTATATCATGTGTTTCAGGCTCGTGCACTGTAACGTAAGCACACAAGAAGTTCTTTGGACAGGAACGGAGCAGATAATTCAGGAGATGAGGCTATTTTTCTGATTTAAATACAGGAGAAGCTCTGAAAAACGCAGGTGTTTTTCTGTGCTGTCTACAGCAGGATTTCTCTTTCTCTGCCCAGGAAACCACTGATGCTCTCCCCATCCTCTAGCTATCATTTATAGCCAACATTTTGTTGCAATAAGGTTCTCTCAAGCTGCCTAAAGCAATGTTAAGTGGGTGGGAGCGCCCCACGGGCTGGTGACCCAGAGCACAGTGATGGGTCTGGGCTGTCCCAAGGCATCCCCATCCATGCAGGGTCAGATCCCTGCACAGCCTTAGGTACAGCTAACACACAGGTGGCTTGGAGCTACCTCTTCATCTCAGGTGCAGGGTAAGCATGAATGGGAGCTCTGTTCAAATACAATACATTTATCTCACTGCTTTGCATCCCCTACTGTCCCCCACCCTATTCCCATTAAGCACTCACACATGCTGCTGAAAGCTAGGGCAGCTGTACTCATCTATCAAAGCCTGTCAGCTTGAGAGCATAGGCTCTTCCCATTAATTAAGCAAATGTAATGTGATTAGCTAAGGCTGTAAATGTTTCTAGGCCCACTTACAAAGCTGCAAAACACTGAGCATCACAGCTTCTCATTTTCATGCACTTGTGTTATCTGAGATGCTCCTCTGGGGCTGAGATTTTTTTGCGTGTTCTTAAATTTCTGTGTGAGAAAAAATAGGGAGATGTAATAGAAAGCACTAGGAATGGGTCATATCTTGTCATTCGTAAGTTGCTGTTTGAATTCTAGGAGTCTGAAGAAGAAATTAATTTTTACACTTTAAAAAATCTTTTTTGCCTACATCTTTTAAAATGGATACAAAAAGAACTGCTGGAAGCTGAAATTTTGGTAAGAATCTATACCCTCATTTCAGATTTCTACTTGCCTTGATGAAAAATATGTATTACTTAGGAGCTGAGGATCTAAACTGGGGTGCTTTAGGCTGTCAACCTAAGCAAATGGAACAGTCATTGGCAAGTTGTGAATAGAATAAGAAAATCCTTGAAGTCGGACCTACAAGACCTACTTAAGGACTTAAACCTAAAGTGGGATGGAGGTGCCTAAATCTATTACTGTGATGCTGAAAAACCCCTACTCAGCTTTTGACAGACTTGCAGCATGTGTAAAACCTCCAAAGGCACCTCCCTGGCTAAAGCTCCCCAGATGTTTACAGCTGTTGCGATCTCTGGGTCTCAGAAGTGCTCCCATCCTGTCCAGGCTGAGCCACTCAGCACACCACATGCATCTACAGCTCTTTGGGATCCAGAAACTTAGCATTCCTTTCTGTAAATCCCTGCAGCAGCCCAGCCTGGTAGGCATGCACTAAGAACACTTCAGACAAAATGACTGTGCCTACACAGGCAGCTTAGGCCACTCTCAAGCTCCTAAAAGGACTTCCAAGCAGCTTGCATCCACACGTGGTTCACAGCCAGTTAAGCCCAGTGCCTGATGTCTCAGCCCCTGCAGGTTCTGTGCCAGCACTTGAGATCAAAGTCTTGGCACATCACATACCTTCATGTGGATGTAAAAAATAACCAGGACTCAAATCATGAGAGCAATTTCCTGGAGCCAAATTAATTTAAATGAACCATTCTACCAAGCCTTGACATCCTTGGTGTAATCTTTTAGATGACCCAAATTCCTAACTTTGTTTGCAGAAAGCTGCTGGGGCTTTTTTCTTCATGAGAGAGGAAGAAACTACCATCAGAGCAGGCAAGGCAAGAGCAGGGATGTATGCTTGGTAAGTTCCACGCTTGCAAGGCAAAAAGTTTCAGGGAGCCTGGGATAAGAAGATGCTCCCTGCAATCCCTATCTCACAGCTCTCACAAATGTCCTGGAGCACACAGGGAGGAAAATGCCACTTGAAAGCACTTTATCTCCTTCCCTGAAATTGGACAGTGCTGCAAATAGCTGCTGCTTTCAGCAGGCAGAAGGAAAGGGCCCAAAGATGGCACATGCAACAAGGTTCAGCAGTAGCATCTCACAGCCTGATGCTTTCTGAGGGCTTGGCACTCTGATTGTCCCAGCCTCTTCTCAGGGAGCACTTCTTACTGCTGAGGTAGCAGTGGAAGGGGGAAGGGGGCTGTTGCTACAATTATCCTCTCATCTAGATGAATGTGTGATTAGACGTGAGGTGTGTCCTTTAAGGTAGGTCTGTGGTGCTTGAGACCAAGACTGGGGCTCAAGCCCAATCACTGTTGAGACCTGTTTGTACAGAATGACATGCGGTCACAGCTGCTAGAAGGGCAGCAGCAATGCCACATTTTGTACAGCTTCCTAGTTCTGGGATCAGCAGGAAGCAGGAAGCCAAGGGTTAATTCACCGCTTGGCTGAAGGAGATTCAAAGACCTCTCTCATTAAGACAGTATCTCACTGAAGGCTTGTGTGAGTTTGAGTGGTGAAAATCGCAGTCTCTAATGGACCAAGAGCAGAGAAAAGGACTATCAGACCTATATGGCCAAGAAGCACTTGGAGAACAGGATGCAAAGCTGGAGCTTCATGTTTTAGGTCAGTTGGTTGTCATATACTGGTTGTCAGTATATGTAAGAGCGGAAAGATCTATTGAAACACTACAGCATCTCCTAGCAATTGCTGCAGATGTTTCAAACCCACCTAAGGGGCACAGGTTATCTTTTTTTTATGCAGTTAGACTCAAGCCATCAAAGGTGATTGCAATGACTGTAAGGCTCCTGTGACAGGAGCCTATGGCTTACTAGCTTTCAAGGAAGAACAGCTTATGGGACTGATTTCTGAGAGCACATCAGCACTAGAAGAGATGTGAGGAAACCTAAGTGGCATTCTGACAAGCTCTTAGGTATCCAGGCCCAGTGAAAACCATGGGAGCCTAATGCATGGAGCATTGTGAAACCCTAATAGGTGTCCCTCTGCTTCTCCAGACAAGATTCTCTATAGTGTTTCAATGCCTTTTTAAATCAGTGCTGGTTAGATGGCTGAATGGTTTCAGAAATCTGGCCTCCACCATTCTCAGAATTGGGAATTTTTCCCTACAATTTTGCTATTGAGGTGTAGACCCCCAGTAATAGTGTAAACATAAATATTTTACTCAGAGGACTCAAAGAGCCTTTTTTGTACCTCAGTTTGATGCTAGCTTAATGTTGATGTAATATCTCCTTTAAAAAAACTTCTAATTCTATTTACCAACAGTCACCGAAGAGCCATTTATAAATTGTATATATAGTTACAATTCAGCATGTGCTGTGAGTATTTCATTGGGTTAGTCCTAACATCACAAGCTAACAATACTGAAAACAGGGATGTGGGTAAATCACAGAGGACACTGCACTCAGTATATAGCTAACGGTGATTAAGTAGCCTCTGCTTTCAGAAGAAAGATAAGGGCCAAAAAGAATAGGTCCCTCGATAACATCAGGTAATTCTTATATATGGTGCTTCATGACAGAGGCATAAATCACAATAAAACCCATCTGCAGATCCAAGGGGTGAAATCATAAATCCTGCTTTATAAATGAGACTTGCACATCTGATAGTGTACATTGTTCCAGATTTACGGCAGCTGTAAATGATGTACTAAGGTTCACAAACCCATTTGCACTCTCTGGCTGGGAAGAAGGGAGAGGAGATTTTTCCAAGGAGGAGAATGTATTTCAAGATGTACTTCAGAAATGAGAGAGACCATTGGAGCGAGTGAGAAACTGACGCTTTACGCAGACTTGTCATATCTTGACTTTACACTTGAGACTCTGGTGTAAACCTATGGCATTGTGTTATGCTTTCCCTTTTGCTTCCAGGTCTGACGGGGTAAATGCGGCTGATGGGGCCGAATGCCCGGCTTTGGCACACTAGGCTCTTTCTCAGGCTGCAGCTTTGCATGCCAGCTTCTGCAGGCAAAAATCAAGTGGTCCTTTAAGCAAGGGCAGAGCTGGATAATCCAGCATCTTTCCTGGGTTATGGCCCATCTTCTAGACCAAACTGGCCACCTTGGACACCTTCTCCGCAGGAGAGGTGCACCCTCCAATGCCCCGGGGCAGGCTCACCTTCCTCTGACCACAGAGCTGCCTCACGTTGTTAACCCCTGTGCCACCGCTCAAGGCCACTCACCATTGCATCCACAGCATGAAGCATCTCCCAGAGGCTGCCCTCAGGACAGCGTTTGGTTTTCTGGCTCACTGGCTCCTTGTGTTGCTGTAGCTCTCCTATGGCTGCATTTGTCTGTGCACGTATTTGTCTGTGCACGTATTTGTCTTTTCTGTTGTCAGCATAAGACAGATCATTTCCCTGGTGCTCTTCTGTAGCTTGACAGTGCTAAACACAGGGTAGAGGCTGACCCGGCACATTTTTACATATGTGGCATATTCTTATTTGGACCCGCTCTCCTTCACACCGACTCCTCTGCAGGGGCTAATGAGGAGTAACATACCCATGCCTGTGCTTCCCTCACACGCTGCTTAAGCCTCAGCCTGTTAAACTGAGGCATTACCTAAAACGCATGACAGATTATTTAATGTTATGTTCATTGTTGGAACTGGGGCCTTGGAAACATCCTGGGTTTCCTAAACATTTGCATTTCATGTTCATTAGCTTTATATCCCAGCGGCACTCTCAGACTTTGGCTTTGGACAGTCAGAGGAAGGTGGCTCTCCCCACACAGGCTTTCACTGAAAAAAAAAAAAATTTTCCCTAGCCTTCATTTTTAGTAACTTTGCTGTGAACTTCCAGTATACTTTGCAACTGAGGTTAGCACAATCCAGTAGCGCTAAGTTCTCTCCCTGTTTTGATATTACTGCTACACCAAATTCACATTTCTATATAACTGAGTCCAGCAGTTTTGTTTCTTTCAAAGCAGTTGAAGCTCCCAGGTGTGAGCTCCCTGTTTCTAAGTAGCATCTATGTAAAGTTTAGTACCTCCTGAACAATCAAATATGTTGCTGTGTTTTCCTATAAAATGCCCAAGGGAATGAATGTAACTGAATGTCAGTCTGAGGAAGAATTGTCTCCTAAAGGGTGAACGGAGCACGTAGAAATATGGACCTTCTTTCTCTAGGGGCACATCCCAGACATCTGATGATGCACACAAAGCTGTTTGCTATCTGTCAGCTCCCCAGATATCTCTCTTTTGAAGTTAGTAAAAACTCCCTTTTTTAAAATTACAGATTTCTTTATTATTTTCACATAAACATAAACATAGCATTCCAGCTTTTTAACAGCTCCCTAAGACGATTGCATCTGCACAGTCCCTCTGCCTGTTTCTCTGTCTGCTCGTGGTAATCTGGGTTTCTTGGCCATACAAACATACGAGGCAGACAGATGGAGGCCTCTGAGAGAAAAAAAGGTTCCATAAGCTCAAGGTAGAACTCCATGGCTGGAGAGAAGAGAAAATTATTTATGTCTGTACTGAGGGGAAAGCGAGGGCCATCTCCTCTGCTTGGTGACAGCTGGCTGCCAGTTAGTCCTGTGTAGCTTCAGATTAGCCATGTGTCCCATGCTGGCTTTTGACCAGGCAAAAAAGATACGGAGGGCAGGGAGGCAGCTGGGAAGTTGCCTTAGAGGCCACATCAGGGAGTGAAGGGCCCAAACACATGGGGAAGAAATCACAGAGAGGGGAGAGGAGCTGGGTGTGCTCTTAGCGATGTGCAAGAAGGAGATAGGTTATTGCAGTGGGATGGTGCAGGCGGCATGGACCATGAATCCCCAGTGGGTTTGCTGCTCATAGGAGACTTATTTCAGTGGTGGTGTACCTCTGCTTCCATTGCTTCATTAGCCTCTGTACCTGGGTTCAAAGCCCAAAAGCTAGCAATGTCCCAGGTACTTTTAGGCAAGCTGTTCCTGTGACCCTGTCTGTGGCTCCTGGAAGGAATTCCTGAGTGCTACTGGTGCTCCTCAGTCTCTTCTCTGCTGTGGGCACCTGACTGGCACCTGAAAACTCTTGTAAAAATGATGGTAGGGTTTTTTTGCATTCAGGTTTATAAAATGTTTGTCTCCTTTTCACACTCCTGTATCTCACTTCAGCATTTCCATAGTGTGCATAGATTGCCTCTCTGCCTGTCAGCTGAAAACTGTAAGAATTGTCAAGCAATTCAGAACCAGCTACTGTTACAAATAAAGCTGTTTTCTGACTGCTGTCTTCATTAGCTCTGCTGGCACTTGCAGCTAACAGGGACAGAACAACACAGGGTCCAAGAGTTTAAAATATAGGAGGTCTATTAACTGCTCCTTTGCTCCACTTAGATGATTATTTCATTTTATTTCATCAGCAAGTACTCCAAATGGCTTGCTCAGGACCAGTAGTTGTGGCCAAGGCTTGTCTTGCTGCCTGAGCTCTTGCCTATCAGCCCCCTGCGAGGCAAACCTTTGCCCAGCGTAACAACCAGCCTCAGCTTGCTTGCTGCGGCATCTCTGAGAGGTCCCAATCTTGGAAATAACCTAAATGCTTTCAAGTCAACACTTCAGAGACTAGTTTTACCCCTAACCCCTCAGCTGGAATACACGGTAAGAGCAGCAGGGCTGGTGCAAGCACTGTGCTGAAAGGGGAAGCAAGAGCAGTGGGGTGGCTCTTCGATGACCAAAGTGTTGCTAATATTTCTAGTAGGTGCTTGTCATGGTTCATAGGAAGTAAAGGATGAAGGAGATGTGTCCTGTGGATTAGGAAACATGAGGAAGAAGAAGGGGGTCTTTGAAGCTATCTGAAATGGTGGAGGCACAGGGCAGGTCCTGGTTGCATGCTTGTGAGCAGCACTGCTCTGAGTCACGGCCGGGGACTGTTTATTTAACTTGCAGTTTGAAGTTGGCCGAGGGAAGCTGTGGGCAAAACTCCTTTGTTTAGATGCTAGCTCGAGGTCTGCCTGGACAGGAGCCGAGAGAAGAGCTGGCCAGGGACACTTGGAGCCTTTACCCCTCTGGTGGGCCACCACCTACAGCCAACAGGCATCACCTGTGCTCTTCAGTGCTATAAGGCAAGGGGAAAGTGAGTTCTGTGATCCCAAGGGGGCTGTTACTTCCCATGGGCACTCATCTGAACTGTGCTAGCTAGAAATCAAGAGGATAGCACGTGTTGTGCCTCTTATTACAGAAACTTAAAGAACAGTGTTTCCTGCTCATCCCCATGTCCCTGTCTACAACTGCTCTCTCGGTGCAGTGGGGATAACTCAGGTTGGCACCTCTCAGGACTTTTACATGAACGTTAAGCCTTCCTTACCCACCAACCTCTCCTTCCATCCGCACATGGTTTGCTGGTGGGAGTCACTGCTCACCCCTCCCAGGCAGGAAAGGATGGTTGGATGTGGGATACATTACAGTTTCAGGTTATAATTGATCTTCAAAGTGCACATTTAACACTGCTAACCACTTCAAAGAGAAGTCATACCTTCCAGTCACGCTCCTCTGTAGCATCTGACATCTTTCTTGCACTGCTATTCTCCCTGAAGATTTGTTCCACAGCCTTATAGACATGTTGAGCATCTTAACCCTCCTGGATTTTCAGAGTCTCCCCATCTTCAGCTATCAGCTGCCTAAAACACAGCCTGACCTGTTGGCTTGGCTCCCATACCCTGCCTTCATGGGTCTGTTCAGCTTGTCTCTGATGACTTGGATGCAGTGGTTCTTCCTGATATTATGAGCTGGCCAGTATGGGAGCACCGAACCTGACAGCTGTGGGCACTGTGGTCATGATGGAATAAACAAAGACTTTTCTGTTTCGGAGCCTGCCAGGCTGTCAATCTTCTGGCGAGGAAAGGATCGCTCACTGTTTCCTTCCCCTCCTGCTCCTTACATGAACACAATACTCCATTTTAAACGGGCAAAACTTGCCTTCCCCCCACCCTCCCATTGGGCATCTGGGAACTTAAAACGGACTCCCCTAGTAAATAAAAAGAAGCAGCTTGATTACTTTTATGGCAGCAAAAGTGGGTTAATCACTAAAACTGCTTTCTTACGCTGTCATGGTTCAGATAAATGGGTTTAGCACAGCAAGCAGCCGAGGGGCACGCATTAGTGGCTGCTTCTGCAGCAGAGGGGAGGGTGTGCTCAGCGGATCACCCCTCAGAGGCACCAGCCCGCTGCCTGTGAAGTTCGTGGCAGACTTCCCACCGACCAACTTCAGTGGAGCTGAGATTGTGTTGTAAATAAATATATCTGCTTCGAAAGGGTACACGAGACAGATCAAACACGAGTGAGCTTTTCTTGTAGCTAGTAAGGTCTTTTTCCTCTGTTTCCTCGATGGATTTCTACAGCATTAAATTTTCATTAAAAAGAAAGTGATTTAAAAATTGCATTTCCCTAGAGCCTCTGACCATATGCACCCACACAAAAAGCAAGCGTGTTGTCAGCTCCTCTTGGGAAGAAAGCTATCTGTGCTTGAGTTGTGACATGTATAGCACCTGGGTACAGCAGTATCCACCTATGCTGGCCTAGATCGGAAGCATCAGCAACGGGAGGCCAGCGCCAGCTGGCTGCTTGCACCTGAGCACAACAGGTAATTTAGGATAATTTTGTTATTCTGGATCCAGGACTTAAACTATGTTAAATGATCAAGTGCAGCCTGGATTTGTTTACAGAGCAGTTGCAGCAGTAAAAAGGTAAGACAGCCATGGGGAATGTAAAGAAGTCAAGGAGGGAAATATGAATCACCTCCCAGGCAGGAGGGAAAAATGCACAAAGGTTTGGTGTAACATTTGAGTCTGGAGTTTGGCCAAAACTTTGGGAGGGAATCTTTGAAATATAGAACATTATGAGCTTTTTTGATGCCCAACCTATTGTTGGTATTAGGTAAAGCTGTCGCACAGTTTGGTAAGTTGGTAAATAGTCGGTAACTTACTGGTAACTAAATATTTGGCTTCTGTTGTGTTATGTTATTTATCACTCGCTCTGACAAACTCTCACCTAAAACCAGCTAAGGTGCACAAAATTATTAGGTTGTGATTCTCATCTCTTGTCAGTTCAGCATCTAGTCAGCCACCAGCAGCCTCTCTCCTACAGCACACTGCTGGTTTCCCAACTAACCCTGCTTCTGTTTAACCCTGGAGATCTCACCAGACCTGGAGAGGTGGCTCTGACAAAGCCACACTGTCCTCCCCTTCACACAAAGTAATACAAAAAATCTCTACTTTCAACTGACTGTCGCAAACAAGCAGTTTCACGTGCATGAGAACAAGAAGCCATTTGGTGTGCTTTTTTGCTTCAGCAAAAACGTTCACAGAAGCTGCAACCCACAGCTCTGCTCCCAAGCCCTGCACAGCTCTTCCCTTAGCCCCTCCTTTCACAGTAGGAGAGCAGGGAGATGCTGCATAAATCTGCTGTCAGAGCAGCTCCCCGGGCTGGTGGGAACTGGCAGATGGTTGCTCTGAAATATTTCCAAAAGAAGGAAAAAACAAGAGCTTCCCCAACCCACTGCAAGTCCCTTATTACTGCTGCATGGGTAAGGCAACATGCTTGAAGGAACCAGGCGATGCAAAGAGCAGGGATAGGTTCAAATAGACACAGGTCTCAAATCAGAGTCCTTGATGCAATTTTTTTTGTAATCTAAGTTTCCTTTCTCTTCCCCAACTGCTCAGCTGTTGCTCATTTTACGAGGGGAGCAGACCCAAGCCAATACAAAGCAGAAAAACCTTGGGAGTTTTTCTAGGAACTGATGTTTCCATTTCAGCCACGACATTTGGACTTCTTACTTCTTCATTTACTGTTTGGGTGAAACAAGGCAGCACATCCTAGCAGCTGGCACAGGAAATGAGGAGGCCTCATCTCTGTGCTTGAACTTCTCACTGTTTAATTGCATGAACACTGGTGACACTGCTAGATGCCTCAGATGTTGCAGGGACTCTCACTCAGGTGACCTTGGGACAGCATCACACTGCCAACAGCTTTCACATATGCACGTGGAAGAAACAAAGCTGCAGGCTCCAGGGCAGAGGGGACCTGTAACAAACCTGGTGCCTCCCCACCTTGCCCTGTCTTGCACAAGAAATGGAAGTCAGGGCGTTGAGGCAAGCTGTGGTAATTATGATGTCCACCTGAAGTGGCATGATCACCGCTTCGCTAGCAGTTGGGCAACAAAGATAGTCAGGGCCAGTAGCACCAACCTGGTCCCTGTATAAGTAACACTTGCACTCTGTGATATGTGTGTATTCCCTCTAACAGGCTACGTATACTGGCCAGAAAAGGCGTCCACAGAGGTTTCCCAGCAAATACGCAGTGCACCAACCCTCTCCTCCCACTTCCATCATACTGCAGGTAAATGACCCTGTATTCACAGGATGGAGGGAGAGGAAGAGTGTGAGGCTCCACCATTCCTACTCAAACCAGCTCTTCCTCCACATGTTCATCCTCCTTTGCTCCTCAGCTCTCTTTTGCACCATTGGTTCAGTACCCTGACATCTGAGCTTGCCTGTTTTCTTGTAACATCCTCCATGCACAAAAACACCCTAAATTATGGATTCCTCTAGGAATCCCCTTGGCTGGAGCATGCTTTTGTAGAGAACATAGGGCAGTCCAGCTGAGGACTCGTATGCAATGCCCACGCTGAGGTCAAGCATCCAGAGAGCAGCTCTTGCTGGAACCAGTAAGGTCTTTAATTATGGCACCAGATTGGAAGCTCTTCAGAGAAAAGAGGTTTTGGCCCCAGTTCTTCACTGTCTCCTACTTTTAGGCAAGCAAATGGGTGCAAGTTCAGCATATTGCACAATGTTCATTCCACGCTGGTAATGCAATTACATCAGTTGCTACTTCGCTCGCCGCTGCGCAAACTGTGCACGAAGTCCTGTATGACAGAGTGTGTGCATTGGGGTGGAGGGCCAGATTTGGGGCTTTGAAATCCTCCAGCACAGCTGCAATCCCACCTGCTGGTGACCTGCACGGGATGGTCCTGATCTGGGTTATCAGGGCAGGTTGGGGCCACATGGGAACATGGTGCCAGCCCTTGCACACCGAGGCTGTTGAGCACGTGGCTGCTGACCCAGCCACAGGCTAGTGGGAGTCCAGGGAGCATTTGTCAGAGCCTCTGGACTCTGCCGTAGGAGTAACAGTATTGCTGCTCTTAATTAGGGTTGGTATCGCTGCTTCTTCATGGCGAGCATCCTTACTGTGTCTTCATCGCTGTTGCTTTCATTGTCTCCTCTGTGCTCTTGCTTTTTGGTGTATTTATTCATTTCTTTCCATTTCCAGAGAGTAATTATACTGAATATATTCCAAAGCTCACAGTAAATCCTTCCCTGTCCTCAAGGATCTCCAAGTGCTGACCTTCCCAGCACTTTCTCTAGCCTCAGGTTAACCCTTGCACTGCCCAAATCTCTAGACCACTGATGAAGCAGATGCTTTAAAGACTCCATGTCCCTGCTGAGTGCTTTGCCTTCCAGTATCTCTCAACCAATTTGAAGTGGATATGGAGCTGTTATATCCCAGAGAAAAGGTTTTTAGCAGGTTTGGAGTTTTTTGTTTTGTTTCATTTTTTGAAGGAGCAAATATTAAAACATCCAGCCTTTCTAACCCTGAGAGATACAGAGATGCCACAACTCTTTGGGAACAGTATTATGCAACAAACTTATTTTATCGTCTCTTTCCTACTTTTAATATTGAATAGCATTCTTTCCCTCTCACCTGGCCAGGTGACTAGGGCATGAAAAATAGTATGGGTATGAGGCTCCAAAATTTCTCTCCAATATTTTCACAATAATCTCTCTGCAAAGGTGATCAGGCAGCAAGGCAACCTGCTTAATAATTAACTAAACCCAAGATCCCTCCCCTATGTAAAAGCTATGTCGATACCCAGATTAAACAACCAAAAGTCACTCAGATTTGCTACTTTGTTACACTGATATTTGGGCTGATAAAAATCTGCTCTATTTCAACCTGTTTTTATCATGCTCCTTACCGGCAGAGGTTTGATGGTATCTTCTGACAATTAACAATAGAAAACACCAGACTGCTCAATGTTTAGCCATGTTTCCTTTTGGAAACAGTCTTACGCAACAACACCGTCTGTCATCCACGTCCTTCTCCTCCCAGTCCCATCACTGTCAGCAGCATCACCCAAATTAAACCAATTGATGGGGGAGGGAAATGTACTGAGTGTCCACAAGTTTCATGAAATGAGTGGAGAAAATAAACGCTATTAAGGACCTCAGGTTGCAGCACAGGGTGGAGGGAAGGGCCGGCTGGAAATGACCCTTCCTAAACCTGGGAGAGCCCCCGCTGAAGCTCTGCCTCTACATGAATCATGTCTGTGGTTTCATGGCTCAAGCTTTGACATCTCTGTGCACGGCTTTCTACCCATCCTGCTTAACTTATTAGTTGACAAGGCACCCTCCTAATGTGGACTATAATCTCTATTATTTCCACAGGTCACTGGTGGGAACATGGGCACGTGAGTCCATTCCCCTAGGTCTCTGCTCCCCCACTTCCCTCCCCTTTCAGAGCAGCAGTAACAGCCCCTTCCTCCCTTTTCTACCCTGCAGCTGTGAAGAGCATAAACACAGCAAACATTGTGAGCAACCCTCATCTACCACCTCTCTTGACTTCGGTCCCAAATATATTTCTATGCTTACAGCAGAAATGACCAAATACTCTTTCACTATAAGACACCTTTTATGAGGTAAAGTATCTAATGGTGCCTGAACTAGCACGCACATCCTTGCACAGACCACACTGTCCAAGCAGGTACATGTATATGCCATGAGCCTTTTGGGACCTATCTGTAAAGAGCAAGTGCATTTTATATAATGCTTACACATGTCAGCACTTCACACTTCCTTCCCTCTCCCCGCATTAGCTTGGGTTAGTAATTCACCATTGCTTTGACATCTGGCAGTACAATCAAAGCAGAATCTCACTTACTGAGGCTGCAAGGCAAGCAAATCTGTGTTTCCTTACAGCTTTGTCACCTCATCCTGTTTCACAGCAGAAAGTTCATAGCTGCCCCTGCAACAAGGCTCTTTTGCTACTAAGGGGATGGTTCCATGTTGGGATTGCTCCAGCAGCAAAGCCAGCGTAAGAGGTTTGTCTGAGTTCAGGCCCCCACCTACAGGAGATTCACCCCTTTCAGGTGTGCTATCTTAATTTTTTTCTGTGGTTAAGCCCACAAAATTCTTTGAAATCCTCACCCTGCTGCTGAGGAAACTGTAATGCAGCACGTCATGCATATTTGACTATGCTTGCCAAACATGTAAGCATACCTCTTACTCTATGCTATACAATACTAATGAACACAATGAAGCCTGTACTTTTAAAATAATTACTGAAAAAAAAAAAGGAAATATGATATATCGGTTTGTATTTTTTGGATGGAAGACGGGCTGATCCAGCTTCTAGTAAATTAGGGTTTATTCCTGTGCTTCCTACTCTATAATAAAGTATCTTTATTTCCAGACCAGAATGTGCACACAGGGACTTGCTCTGCCAAGCACAGATTTATCAAGCTGAGAGGGACAGGAGAGGATCTAATGCAGAATAAGCTCAACCCTTCCCACTGTGCCCATTCATAGTTGGGTTATGAAGTGGCACTGAGTCACGAGATGCAGTTGTCCACCAGCACAACCACATCTGACCCTGCCCCAGGAGCTATTCTCGTCAATGCCCCCACACAGGCAAATCCGTCATAGCAATACAAGAAAGTCAGTGGGGGAACGAGGCAATATATAAAACAGTAAGATATCTGACAGGTGATTTGTTGGGATCTGCTGTCAGTTTTGTTGAAAATTAAATAGTTATTTTGACAATACCCGCTCTATCACACTGTATTAAAACAAAACAAAACAAAACAACACCCTTGAAATTATATCAGAAAAACAAAGCTAGATAAGTTTTAAATTTTCCCCATCACCAGTCTTTCTTGGGATTTGGCTGATTTTGATTCCTTCCTCTTCCCCACCCATGCCATGTCTTATTTCAGTTCATTTGATGTTGAGCAGTGTGATACTCCCACTAAGGGGTAGGACCAGGCTCTTGCATTTGCTGCATAGCTGCCAGTGCTGGCTCTGTGTTTTTCTTGCTTTTCATATTATCTGCTACTTGTGCTTTGGATTTCTTTTTCCTTCTTTGTTCCTAAATGCTGCAAGTACAAACCAGCTATCTGTAATCTTACAGACACTCCTCCACTTACAGTACAGGCACCAACACATCTCTGAGATCTGTCTGCAGCATCCAGGCGAAAATCAGTTCCAGACATATTGTATCAATTTCAACACTTTGTAGGAACTGGCAGAGTTTAAATCTCTTAGCTCTGTATGTCTTGAATCAGCTTTGCCTTTCTCTTTCATAGATACAAAGGCAGAATAATCCTCATAACTTTGAGGGAGTTTAATTCAAGTGTGCATCTGTCTAAAGAAATTAAATAAATGTGTTGCTCCCAATTAACATACTTTCTTCTGAGGAAGGGGAAAGACGTGACTGCTTGCTTTTGGAGGAAAAACTTTGATACTCCTAATGAGCATCAGCTAACTTTACCCTAGTCTCACATCATCCAAGGGAATCACAATGGAGCAAAGGCTTAATCTGTTCCCATTCACGTCAGTGAAAAAATTCCCATTGGTTTAAATTAGAGCATGAGTGATCCTAAGATATGAGTCAGAATTGCACAACCCAGATTTCATTGGGTCAGGCTTGAAGGGTCTCTCTTAAACCACAGTCCAATACACACTCACCCATGTTCCTTGCGTGCAAAACTATCGGTTTACCAAATGAGGCCCCAAACCCTGACTCATTCCTTCCTCAGCCAGCTCCCACTGTAGTACTGTAAATATCACCTAGGGACTTTGAGATTTATTCTTTCACCCCCTACAGCATCATCACTTTTTTCCTTCCCTTCCCTAAGTCTACTACTCTGCAATCCCCCATGCTTTGCCCTATGCCTTTATAGAAACAGCAGAAGCAATAAACTTTAATTTCCCTCTACATACATTATGAAACTGCTTAATTATTAAAATGTCTGTGCTGTTTCACTGGAGGGAAAAAGTCAAGCCCTGCATGTTCTAATTGTTTGTTTTCTTCTCAGTTTCCTTGGCATAGGGTTCATTCTTTCTTTTTCTTAACGCTTAAACAAACATTTCTCCAGACTCAGCATTCAAAAAGTTCCTGGTGAATTAAACCGGTTGAGGCTCACCAACCTGAATCTTTCAAGGGAGATGTGGCAAGGGGAAGCAATCTCATTTGATGGTAACGTGTCTGTGGAACATCTATGAATTTCTGGAACTGGAAGAATGCAGTTTGCCTTTTCAGTCACAAGAGTTACAGTAAAAAACCTTCTTGAATCTGTAGCTAAGCTACAAGCAATGTGTTGGAGAAAGCATTTTCTAATAAAGACTTAGCTAATGCTATAATAACCTGTGGGTCCTGAGATCTTTGTGGCTGCCAGGCTCTAGCATGGGGCTTTCTGCACAGGGAGGCTGTGCAGGCAGGGCTGCCTTGCCATGAGCACACCTCGCAGCAGTGATGCAGGACATCAGTTCCTGTCTGGAGAATCATAGAATCATTGAGGTTGGAAAAAACCTCTAGGATCATCAAGGCCAACCTTCATCCCAACATCTCCCTGAACCCTAGACCATGTCCCAAAGCACCACATCTACTCATTTTTTTAACACCTCCAGGGATGGTGAGCCCACCACTTCCCTGGGCAGCCTGCTCCAATGCCTGACCACTCTTTCAGTAAAGAATTTCTTCCTAATATCCAATCTAAACCTTCCCTGGTGCAACTTGAGGCCATTACCTCTTGTCCTGAGGCCATTACGTTTTGTCCTAACCCATACTTCCTGAGCTAGGAGGATGTTATGTGAGACAATGTCAAAAGCCTTGCTGAAGTCAACGTAGACAACATCCACTGCTCTCCCTTCATCTACCTAGCTAGTCACGTCATCATAGAAGGTTATCAGACTGGTTAAGCATGATTTCCCCCTGATGAATCCATGCCGACTATTTCTGATTTCCATTTTCCTCCTTATGCTGATTGCAATGATTTGTGATTTAAAACAGATAAACGGTTTGGCCTTGAAAAATTATGATTTCGAAAATCTCATCCTTACATAAGGGTGAGAAGAAGCCTCCTGCCAAAGAGCTCAGGCTCTTACCTCCCACCTCAAAATCCTCCTGACTGTGCTGGGAGCTGCCTGCAGGAGCTGCAGTCAGGGGAGAGCTCCCAGTTCCCTCTCTTGATGAAAGATGCCATTGCTAAGGTTGAGCCTCTCTCTCTTTCTGGATTTCCAGGGCCCCTCAGACTGTGCCTCTCCAGATGGGCAGCACAAACACAGTGATTCTGGTGTATCTGAAGGCACCATGCAGAGGATCTGAGCATGCTTCGTGGCTCCGATCCAAGTGTCAGCGAGCCTGGGCGAGCTTCCAGACACACGCAAGTTCAGGACAAATGGCCAAAGTCTTTTTTCAGCCTGGAGAAAGTTGGCTTTGTGAAATGTGTCCAGTGAAACCCGAACATATGGTGGCTTTAGCTGTAGAGAACTTCATGTGCATAATCTCCCTTCCCGCACTTCTGTCGGTGACAGCTGGGAGGTCACTATAATTATCCTGAATTTGGATGCTGAGCAGCAGTGAGCACTTGTCTGTTTGGAGGAAGAGAGAAAATTTGTTTGCAAATGGCTTGTACGTTAATGTCTTCAAAGTGTGCCTGTCCCTTCTCTCTTATAAGGACCGTGCACTGTGAGATCAGACAGAGGATTAACTAAGTGGATACTCATCTCCTCATCTACTCGAGGTTTTGTTAAAGCTGAGTCAGTAAACCCGATTAGTTGGTGGGATGTCCAGGCAGGATTAATTTGGGATTGGAGATAGGCTGGTAAAGAAATGCTGGGTGTGTTTCTCCTCTTCTGTCAGGGCTGTGAGTTGGATTTTGTGCATGGGGGACACGGCGTGACCAAGCGGCTAGTCCATGAGGGAGGATCTCATCAGTAAGTGGGATGAGATGGGTTACTCCCTAAGCTACGAGGAAAAACAAAAAGCAGGCCCCTTTGTTCTCTCTTTGCACTGTTTGCTTGGTATTTTATCAGAATTGCAGATCCCTTCTCTATTAAGGAATTGTTTATCTGTACTTTAACTTGGATTTTTGGCAAGATGGGGGAATTTTAAACTAGATGGAGTCACGCTTGGAGGGGTCATAACAGTTTTCCAAATTTTTGCATAAGAGCCAAGTCCAATTGAGTTATTTACCAAGTAACACCCAAAAGATACCAAAGAAAGCCCAGAAGGATCCAGATTTAAGGCCAAGACAACAGTGGAGTCGTCCTAGTCCTACCCACCAGAGGCAGAGCACATCATCCTGTGTGCACTACACAGGCTACAGCCATGCAAACTCTTCAGGACCAAGAAGCTTGGTGGATGGTGGCAATCAGTGTGGAAAGTGCACAGTGTGCACTTCTGAGTACGTCCCTCAAAACTACGCTTTTGTGTCAGTCATTCACTTGGAGGTTAGTAGTGCTGGAGGAGCTGAGGCAACTGACGCTACAAATCTGTAGGAACCTCGGTGTTTAATCAGTAACTTCCAGGGTAACAGTTTGCAGAAGGACTTACTGTACCCAGGACTTTCTCCAAGTAGTGATTAGGCTTTCCAGGAACATTCAGTTATACAGAGTACATACAAAAGCATGCTGTGGTGATCTCTGTGAGAGGACATGGCACTCCGTGCTTCAGAACCGATCCTTAAAATGTCCAGCACCTTCAACCAAACAGAACTGGGGCTTCCTACCTGGGTCTGCTCCTGCTGATAGTTACTAAAGGTCCTTTAAAGTGCCTCATGTTACCTGCTCTCAGCTGTGCAGGCTTACTGTGCAAGCAAGGTACAGTACCACGGAGCAGCAGGATGGCATAGGGAGGACAGTTTTTAAAATTTTTTGACTTGTTAATGACCCATACAGCTAATTTCAATCATTTGTACAATTGTGTTCAGACAGAATGTGTTGATGTTTCGCTCTCTTAAACCCAGAGGCCGTTCTTAGGATCTGCTAATACTCTATTTCAGTACTTACCAATGCTTGAACGAACTCTCTGATCATAGAACCACAGAATCACAGAATGGTTTGAATTGGAAGGGACTTTAAAGATCATTTAGTCCCAACCCCCTGCCATAGACAGGGACACCTCCCACTAGACTGGGTTGCTCAAAGCCTCATCCAACTTGGCCTTGAATGCTTCCAGGGAGAGGAACCTTCTCTGGGCAACCTGTTGCGTGTCACATCATTACCCTCATTGTGAAGAATTTCTTCCTAGTATCTCATCTAAACCTACCCTCTTCCAGTTTAAAGCCATTGCCCCAGAGTAATGATAATGACTTCCAGAGTACAGTGCAAAATCAGAAGAATCCCCTCCAAACAATTTGCCATCATCTGTCACATAGAGCTATTTTCCGTAAAATCCGGAAGGGTACAGAGCTGTAAAGAACAGATTTACAACAACTGGCATTCCTGCTTGGGGAGGAGAGGAAACTTTCTGGGTTAGCACAAAGCTTTAAAAAACAGAAGACTGAAACACAGCTCCCTACCCTGATGTCTTCCCACCACAGTCCCTGGAGGAAAGTATCACTTATGAAGCATTGTGCCCAGAAATTAAATGAGCTATGTTGTGTGATCTGTGCATTTAAGAACGGGGTCACTTCTTATACGATATGTGTTATTCCGCAGGCTGCTCTTAGAGAAATAAGTGACACTCCTGGATCAAAATGGTTCCGTGTTTCTGCTTTCCAGGCCTTGTTCTTGTGCAGATACTTAAGGATGGGAGACATGCAGGATACATTGCTTATCGTGCACTGCAGAGAAGCTCTTCCCAGTCACACAGCCAGGTTTAAAGCTAAATCAAATAAAACGCAATTCTTCTGAATAAAAAGAAAATAAAGGTTGCAAAAGATAACACTTCCCAGACAAACCTGCTGAGGCAAATGATTTCCTCACCAACCTTGGAAGCAGAAGGTCACTTGGGAAAACGTGAGTGGAAATTAGTCAAGAGTGTCTGTCCCACATCCCTTCACATGGAACTAGCTCAGATTCAGCACTGGTGGGTGAAAAATGGCAAGGGATGGGGTTCTGCCAGCCGCCCTTTCTCCTTCTCTGTCCACAGGGGATGTTTTTGGTACCAAGCTGAAGCCCTTCTCCTAAGAATAATTATCAGGTAGAAATCCCTATGGACTGCAGCAAATTCCTTAACTACAGCTAATCGGGTCCCTCACTGTTTAAGTGCAGAAGACACTGTCACTAGGGTGACAAAATGAACCCCTCTGGAGAACTGACAGGGCTAAGCCCATGCTGGTTTTGGCCAGCTCGTGTTCCACCCTGCTCTCTCATCACATGTGCTAGTCAACAGCCATGCCACAAGCAGACAAATTTCTCTTCACCACTAACTGGGAAGTGCAGAGATACCCTTTCCTGTTGCCAGGACCATAAAGCATCAGGAAATCTGGCAAGAAAACTCTGGTCTGCTGGTGCCTTTTCTAGCAGTGCCATATGAAAACCCCCAAAAGGTGGAGGGTTAGAACTGCCTCTTGAAACCACTGCCTGGTTTTGGAGGGCTGGTGCCCAGGGCTGGCTGGCAGCTGATGGAAACAGGTATGTGTGGTACAGAGCCCAGCAGCTGGTGCTGAGGGGAAGGTGTCACTTTTGTGGGGGACAGGTAAAATGCCGGTGGGTTGGTTGGAAGAGCGAGATGGCATGTATGCGTTAAAGGGTGACTGGAATGGGAGAAGATCATAAGGCGTTTCCCCCTGAACAGAAGTTTTTTGCTGAGCAGAGAAGATGGAGATGGAATTTAGGATGAATTTTGAAACCATTCTTGTCCATAACAATGCAACAATAATGAGGTTATCGTATTTCTTGTTATGCTCTCACCCATGGGGATCTTACTTGGCCCACCTTGTGTCTAACGCTGGCTGAAAGGTGTTCGGGGCTCTGACCACATCTGGTGGTTGCATCAAGTTCCTAGCTACTTTAAACTCGTATTAATTCAACACCAGCATGAGGAAGAACTGAGGCTGGTCTGTTTTCAAAAGGAAGAAAGTCTCTTTACCTGGACAAGTCTAAGCAGATCATCCTTCTGCATACGGAAGGAAAGCAAACCCCAGTTAAGTAAAGTAACTGGAAAGCACACACAGTTCTAGTGACCTCCTGAGAAAGATTTTGAATTGAAACTGGTCTCTGTGTTGTTTATCCAGAACTGATTATGCCAACACAAATGCATGTATTTTTCTCTGCTGCTTTTCAAAAGATGTCTTTTAATTACCGTGGTTTGAGGTAGCATTTGAGAGCATCTAACAGCTCAACAACCCTGATAGGCACCTCTGATTACAAGAGACTAGACAGGGTGGGAGACTTGAAGTTTTGCCTTATTTCCTTTAGGGCTTTTATTCTTTTTATGCTTGATCCAAAGCCTACTGGAGTCCTAATGAAAGTTACCATTTCTTTTAGGCTTTAGTTCAATACCTTTGCCAATGGCCATTTAGTCACAGCCTGACTGCTAGCATATGTAATCAAAACAAGTCTTGCAACTAGATGCTAAACAGTATTTGTGGACAGTGGGGGCTCAGCATGGACTTTCAAGCTGGAGAAAGAGGCTCTCTAGGTTACTTCTGGGACACTTATCAGAGTAAAGTCACTGGCATGAGTGCTCAGCTGGTATTGTCAGCCTGGCAAGATTTGCCATGACAGATTGATTCTAAAATGACCTGAAAGCAGCAAACTTTCCCCTAACAAACCTGTTCTAATATTCCTTGCCTGGATCTAGAATAACTTGGGAATGCAAGTTGTTAGAGCTGAGGCATGTCGTCTCTGAAAACAGAAAGCTTTTTTTTATTGTCCACTGCAGCCAGGTTTTGTTACAGCCATTTAAATGGATTAACTCCTACACAGAACAAACTCGGTTGCTCTTATTTATTTTTGTTCCCCTGTTTTCGTGGGTATTAACTTACTCCCTGCAATCCCAGTGGAACAGAAATCAAGCATCTCCTCATTAAAATTCAGAGCTATTAATTTTGGCATCCTCTGTGCAATAAGCAGCTTTATTACAGATTGCACGTTGCCTACATTTTGCACCATTGACAGCTTTACTGGATAAAGCAAGAAATATAGCGGTCAATAGAGGCACAGAAAAGATAAAAGGACCAAGTTGAACTTTACTGTGTTTTGTAAGGTAGGAGGTAGGCCAGGCCTACGCTGTCCTTGTGATAGTTATTAACAGAACCGGGGTTTTAAGTTCAGAGTTGTTATTAGATTCTTTTGTGTACGCTAACAATGGTAGCATCAACATAGTTGAGGTCTTGATTTGTGTGTAAAATGACTACCTAGCCACTGATCAAATCCTTACTAATGGTCCTTAATATTTGTCAGATATGTAGGTTAAAAAGGAAACAAGACTCAGGTGGCCTGGATCATGAGGAGAATACTGAAGTAATTTGGAGGAGATTTAAGGGAGAGAGAACTTGTTTTGGAAGAAAGGACACAGAGAAGAAATTGCCTGTTTATTTTTTTTCCTGTTTTGCTGGTCTTTGTGCAAATTAAGCTTTCCTTACTGCTCCTGACTTTGTTACCATGGATAGACTTGGAGCACAAACAGGTTTGTTGATTATTTTTTTCTTCTTCTTCTTTTCCCTGGGCTACAGTTTCTGTCTGTATGTGTGTTCCCATGTAAACTGTTTGTTCTAGTTGCTCCTTTGCATAAAGCCAAAATAACTAACTGAAAGGTTAATTCAAGCTTAAATCACTCTCTTGTTGACTTTGTATAAAGACATCATGTGCCAGAAATAGATATACTTATTAAAGCTTTATTCTGGTTTTGAGCTGAGGACACCATGACTCATTATCACCTGGTTCTTAAATGTTGTCATTCAACTGTGAAGTTGCTCTCTGAAAACCACTTGGATATCTGTTGCACTCGATACGGCTGCTCTCAACTTTGTTTTTAGCACTAAATTATCTACGGCAAGGTAACAAATAAGTAGTTATCACCAATATATGATAAGTTTTCCTTTATCTTTATGGATAACGTGGACTGCTCCTCCAAACGCAGCTTCCAGCTTTTTGACTGACTCTCCTGTTTGTTGGCTCCCATGTGATTCTCTAGAGGTAAGATGTGAGATCAGTCACGGTTATCAACTCTAGATTAGTAGGGAGATTACTTCTGATGAATGCAAACCATTCTTGGCATTTAACTGTTTCTGTTTCAGAATGTGGATTATCAGCTTCACAGTCTTCTGAAGTGTTATCTCAGTGTCTTCCCCTGTGACTTGTGATTTACAAATGCAAGCTATTGTGGTAATGGGCTTTTGCAGACACGGTCTAACAATGGCAAGGTTCCTGCCTCGCATATTCTTGGTCATACTATTCCACACTTGTTCATCTGCACGTAGTATGTTCCCCTTACCATAGTCCACAGGCCTTCTCAGCTCCTTGTTTTTATTTTTTCTTTAGATAATATCTTTAGTTGGGGAAAACCAGCAATTTCTACCTTGGATTCAGGAGTAACAATAGCCTCTCTGAAACAAAACTGTTTTCTGAAAACCAACATATATTCCCCCTAGTAGAATGCTGGTTGGTTTGAAGTTTGTCTCAGGGATTTCCCAGAAGTTTCTCCTCATGTAGAGGTATTTGGTGGTTATGAAAGAACCTAGAAGTGTTATTGTTTATACTATGATTACACTTTATCATTTCCAGTGATCCTGAACCTGTGGTATGTTCAGTACTCAGACCTGGAGTATGACTGCAGTTTTAGGCAGCTCTTAGAGGACAACAGAAATTTGTTCTGGAGTGACTGTAGGTGGCAACTGGATTGTGGGTGCTACATCAGCTGCGTAGGTCTTCAATGCTTATTTTGAAAAGTACTTACAGTGCTTTTCTTTAGAGCCTACCTTTGCAGATGGAATGCTTATGCTTCAAGCCAGCTATAGGAAATTTTATATAGGCTAAACTTCATCAGACATCACCAGCAACTTATAATTGGAGTGGCATTAGATGTATAAATGAACCTAATATACTGGTATTCAGATTTCACTTTACCAACTACCCTGAAAAACCTATTGACTTGGAAAGCCAGTACTTAGAGAGGTGCTAATAAATCTTATAAACAAACCTGTCTGTTTCTGATCAAACTTACTGCTTAAATGGGAATTAATATCTTTGGATGGTACTGCTTTCTTTAGACTTCTAGCTGAGAGCGGATCTCTTCAAAACTTAATTCATTTGCAAGCATGCAGAGCACACAAGTTGATCCAGTCACATTTAAAGCTGCAAGATGTCCAGTCTTAGATCTGTGCGGTCTGAAGAACAGCTCAATAATGTTTCTTAAAAGTACTGTAAGATCCTCAAGTGAGTGCTGTAACAGAAACACAGACTGTTCAGTGGCTGAACATCATCTGCTTTTCCCCAAGAAGAAAGTGTGGGACCAGAGCCCTCCCCTCCTACACACTGACACATACCACAGTGTCAAAGCAGACGCGTTTCACCTGGTTCAGCAGAGCAATTGGTTTATAGAAAACATCTTTGGTTTACTGTGGCTGCTCTCTGCTTCACACGCTCCTGTAAAACTTGATCAGCTCCCACACAGAAGCTGTTATTTTTTCCAGTTAAAGATGCTGTCCAAGAAATAATGCTGTGTGTTACAGCTATACATGATCTCATTTTCTCATGATGACCTTTTCTTAAGTATTTTAGCTATGATTTTCTGACTGAGAAAAAATTAGATGTCACTTTGAGAGAGGAGGGAAAAATACAGATAGGTAGATTTGATTTTTAAATTAGAACCTTCACAGTTTGAGACTGGGAGCGTCCAGCATGGCACCAGGCAAACTGGCACGCAGCAGGGAAATGTATAGAAAATGTTGGATTGCCAGTAGCAACAGAAAATTATTTTTGCGTTAACAGAATCTATTTTTCACTACTATCATTGCCATAAGTCTTCTTTCCCTAGTCAGTACAGACGTGGATTTGAGCTCTGGTTACAACACTGAATAAGGCAAGTCTTAAACAATTGGGTTTCTATTAATTCAGTGTGTTCACTTTAACATTCTGCTTGCATTTCCTCTTCATTTAATCCAGTTATTTCTATCGATAACCCTCCCCTAGAACTGGGGTGTCTTTTTTTCACACAGTATGCACCACTAAAGGACCCCAGACTTGGGCACATGCTTTACTGAGGCTATGAAGATATCAATCATGCACTTCAGTTTCCAAATCACTCTGTAGATGCAACAAATTTTAAGTTTAATAACCACGGTTTGTTTCTGAAATGTAGCCTTGGCAGGTAACGGAGCCTGCCTTCTTAGAGTTTTTGCTGTGATCTGTCAAGATTGTTGGTCTGAGTGCATGAAAAGTTTAGCAAATAAAAAAGATGCCCACCTGATTTTTAGCTACTGTCTTTGTATTTTGCAGGTTGATAACCTGCAAAGCCAACATGTACTAGGTCTGGTGTACAAAGTCACGCTTTGTTGAGAACAAGTGGACAAAATTAGTTGCCCTTTATCTCCAGTATTCAACCATAGCACTATTCTGCTTTTCTTACGCAAAGAAGTGTTTCCAGTTCTTTGGGCACTGCATCTGTACCAACACTCTCCGTAAGTGCTTATGGCAGAACACCATGTGTGTTACAGCTAACACTTCTGATACATAGATACAATTATTCCTAGGACCTTTATGTTGTCTTCTTCCAGAGATGTCTTGCTCCATGGATCATTCTAGCTATGCATACAATGGAGTATTTATTAACAATCCTCTTAATGGTATTTCCACTGAAGAGAAATCCTCTGAAGGCAACTGTGCTCTGCCTCCCAATCTTGCCAGCAAGAGCCAGGACCAAGTCTACCACTGGACCAGGATTATAAATTTTCAAACTTTCGTTCCTCAACACAGAACAGAATCCAAAGACCTGGTCCAGAGTCTCCACTCCCTGACTCCCACCTGCCAGAATAGCCTGTGTTCTGTTTGTACCTTCCATAGCTACTAATGAAGTAGGAAAATATATCCTTATCTGCAGTGAGTCTTGGAAAGTCGTAGTACTTGCAAAGTACTCGCACCATGGAGCAGTGCTCAGTAACCACCTAGACTGACTGAGTCAGTCAAACAGCCCCAATTTCTGCTTGCTGTTAAATAGCATTACCTTTGCATACCTAAGGTATATCAGGAATTGTAAATAGTACCAAGGTTAGATAGTATGATTAAATCTGTTAAATATTATAGCATTGCATTTAAGAATTGGCATCCTTTCCTGCCCAAGACATGCTGCTCCCAATTCTTAAGGGAAATGGTGCTAATTACCTGTAATATGAAGACATGTGACATCTTAATTCACTATAGCTACCTTCCTTTCACTACAGCTAGCTAATTACAGGACCAGAGCTCTTAAAAATAACGGCTGTATTAGTTATAGACAAAGCACTTGTCCTGGTTACAAGTTTGGCTGGTATGTCCTGACAAGGAACCCCAGGCTAGACAATGAACTTATGTTGAGTTTTGTTCTGATTTCACCAAATGGCATCACAATGATGTCTGTAATACAGCTAGACCCTAATGCAATTTAAAATGCAACACAGTATAGGGTCTGTCTGCAGGTTCTCTAGAGACTCTTTGTTTTACTTGATCTGTTTTGATTTATTTACCTGCCAATCCTAACACCATAATTAACCATCTTTTCGCTCCTCCTTGAATACTGGGGTTTGAAGGTTTGATTTGAGATAGGAAATAGAATTCCCTGTTCTTTCCAACAGTTGTGTTTCTGAACACTCATCCTCTACTGTACTTGTCCATATATCACCCCTCTTGAGGGGGCAGCACAAAGTATGTATTTGTCTTTAAGAATATATGCATGCCCCAGGAATAAGATAAATAGTTGGGAAAAGAAAAAGAAAAGGCTTAACAAGGAGGCAGGAAACTTTATATTCTACTACTTCTTACGCATGTCTTTGATCATCAGCATTAGACTGGCAGAGCTTTTGATATTCCAGTCAAACCTTAACACAGGGGAAAATATGGATTCTAACCTGTGCTTTCTGAGCCCATAACAAATCCCAGACTACAGGCAAAAATTGCTGTTGTGTCCCACATCAGCTGGAGGATGTGAAAGTTCCATCTGGGATGGAACTATAAGAGAAGCAGTAGAAATGGGACATGCAGGGAAATACCAATATTGGCCAATATCTTCCCTTTTCAGCAACTGAATTCACTGGTATCTGAATAGCTACATCTCTGTGCTTTTGCTCATCGCCGTGTACGGTCCAATCCCGCTGTCACTTTGCTATTAGCTGCAATATGGAGATCTGCGACTTGCTCAGAGTGACAAGCTGGAAAGCTGTTTTGCCACAAGCTTTTCTTCCCCTTCAGTGCAGTATGATGACTGTTTAAGTATGAACAGGCTTGACCTTTTGACACCTGTCAAGAACCTCAATGGTCACTTAACACAACAGTTTGTATTGTCTGCCGCCTTCTGCTGAGTTGGAAGCACTTCCAGCACAGGTCACTGTAAGTCATCTTAATACAGGTACCTTAGAAGTACATGTTTTGGTTAAGAGCCTTGCACCGCTCTTCCATGAGCTTGCTGCTCATTACTGAAGCACTATGCTTAGCAACATTGAAAAGTGGTCCAGGTAGTTGCACCAAAAATCAGGCTGACATGTCATTCCCTTCCTTCACAAGAAGATCTTCCCCAGCTCTGCCAACACATCTGAGTTCAGGATCTTTTTGTGCTCTACCATTTCCTCTGTTATTCATCAGACTTCTTCTCTGTCTTCATGTCTTTAATTTGCCAAATGCTCTTGTAGAAACTTCTAATGTCTACATTGTTTTTCATTATTGTTTCCATGGATAATTAGCAGATGATCCCTGTCCTGCAGACTTTATAATCTCTTTCTTCCTGCTATCAAAATGTCTCTATGGTCATAGATTCGCATAGTACATTTCCTTAGTCCCAGAATCTTGCAGTGTCTCTTCCACCTGACACCTGGAAGAACTGAACTGCATTAAGTGTTCAGGACATGTAACATTGCATAAACTTAGGCCAGAATTGCAAGGCTCTTCATGCCACCCTCCATTAAAGCCTATGTCTAGAGGTTTGATTACTTCAAACCTTGCATAAAAGAGCTGACAAACGGACTCCATAGAGGTAGAAGAGGTTGGAGTAAGGACCGTGTATCTCTCAGACTGGTGGACACTCACTCACTGACTGACCACATTTACTTTGGAGATCACATCAGTAAAATAGACTGTGAGACCATGCAAAGCATTAGGAGAAGTCAATGACTTTCAGTTCCGTACTTAAAAATCTGCCTTTCTGCTAATGCGGCAACAAGACTTCATATATAAAATGTTAAGTTAGGGGCAGGTAATGGTAGGCACCTATATGTCCTCTGGTAAAACAGAACTGCAATACATTTTTGAATGAGTAATTTAGAGCGTGTCCTACAGCACCACCTAGCAGGCTAATTTAGAAGTGGCCTACATCCCTGGATCCCTGCCTATAAACGATGTGCTTGTGCAACAGAAACAGGGTGCGCTGCTGTCTTTGTCCACCTTCCTTGCTGTAACAGCTGCTTCTTGAAACCAGAATCATACCAATGTGGTGATTAGTAAAGCTGGGGTCTCTTACTTTTCACAACCATTTATTATAAAGCTCTTACAGAGTGCAAATGCAATCCTGTGCCAGCCTCTGGAGTTTTTGCTTAAGAAACCATTGGTTCTTCAGCTGGTATAGAAGATCAGGCTGTACGAACTCATCCAAACCTCCCTCCATATTCACCAGTATAAGTAAGTCTTGGTGACCGTCAGGCTTTCAAAATTCATCATCACGCTACGTGTTTTGGTTAGTGAGGAAGCTGGTCTCCAGTTGTCCATCATTACCTGCACGCACTTTTTCATTGTACATCTGCATGAAGTTGGAATCAGTGCCAACCTAAAAATGGTAAATTTTCGCAAGTGATGAAGCTACACGCCGAGGCTGCAGACCCATGGCTATAACAGCTCTCTGGTCATCTAAAGCAGGAGGTGAAGCTCTTCCCCCCTTTTCTGGCTGCCTCCTACCTTGTCAAGCCCTAGCACTTCTCAGACTTCTCAAAGATCCCATTCATCTTGCCAACCTGGTAGAAAATTATCCCTTTTTCTTCAGTGATCATGTTTTCTGCTGATAGCAAGTTAAACAGGCACAAGAGAGTTTGATGGATACTGGATCTGGCAAAAACTGTCATTCAGAGGGAGACAGAGAGGTGGGATCTTTCCTCTGACTTCTCCCTTTGGGTAGCAGCAAATGGTTCATCTGCCTTTCCATATTGCATAAAACCATAACCTAAGGGTACAATTGTGCCCTCTTAAGAAGGAGTGTGTTTTCTTAGCAATTAGTAACTTGTTTATTGAAAGTCAAAGCCAAGGCTGTCATTAGTAGCCTCTGTTCAGGACAGGGATGGATGCTGGCTATGCCTAGCCAGGCCTGTTTAGCACTAGCATTTCCTACTAGATCATCTTGTGCATTTTAGAAAAGGATAGGATACATTTCTTCATTAGGATACTTCTACCTAAGTCCTGGATGAAGACCCGAATTTGAAAGAAAATTCCTAAGTATTCAGTTTACACTCTTAATCCTTTTATGTGAAATCAAATGTCAGGGGAAAAGGTAGAGGAACTGAACCTTTAACTGGTAAGAGGTGCCTCAATCAGGGGCTGCTACAAAGAAAGTAAGATCTGTTGAAATTAAGTATGTAACAACCATGGCTTGTTTTTATTTCTATTCTGCTGTCTCTCAACCCATTACTGAGCATTCTTTCCATTTGGTTGTGGAACAAATCAAAGAATCCATAGAGTGCTTTGGGTTGGAAGGGACCTCAAAGATCATCTACTTCCAACCCCCCTGCCATGGCAGGGACACCTCCCACTAGACCAGGTTGCTCAAGGCCCCATCCAACCTGGCCTCGAATACCTCCAGGGATGGAGCATCCACAGCCGCCCTGGGCAACCTGCTCTAATGTCTCACCACCCTCAGGGTAAAGAACTTCCTTCTAATTTTCAATCTAAAGCTACCCTCTTCCAGTTTGAACCCGTTACCCCTCGTCCTATCGCTACAGGCCTTTGTGAAATTTCCCTCCCTGGCTTTCTTGTAGGCCCCCTTCAGATACTGAAAGGCCGCAGTCAGGTCTCCCTGGGACCTTCTCTTCTCCAGGTGGAACATCCCCAACTCTCTGGGCCTGTCTTCGCAGCAGAGCTGCTCCAGCCCGCTGGCCATCCTTGTGGTGCTCCCCCGGCCCCTCTCCAACAGGCTTCTGTCCTTCTTGTGCTGGGGGCTCCAGACGACTCTGTCCATCTTCTGCTTTAAGTCATAACTTAAATAAAAATAAACATCCCTGCATGTATTGTTCTCCTATTGCATATGACAGAAAACAAGTCCTATGTGACGGATAGATTAAGCCATTTACTGCCTTCCCACTAAGCGTTCCTGCACCGGGAGGGCTGGATTAATAACACATCGCTATTTTTCAGGAAAAACTTTGAGTTACAGCACGGAACAGAAGGACACGGGCTGAATTTACGGCTCCGGGAGAGAGACGGCCCTTCCCGGGCGGCTTCTGCCGCCGGTTTGCTCGGGGCCCCGCTTCGCCCCGGGGCTTCAAACTCTGGGAGCGCGGCAAGGCCGGAGCTCTGAGGGGACGGCGCCGCCATGGCGCCGGCCCGGCCCCTTCCGCC
>VZZY01023789.1:377466-419547 GCA_013400335.1 Eurystomus gularis | reverse complement strand
GGGGAGGGCCGGGGCGGGCCTCGGCGCCGGTCGGGGCCTCACCCGTCTTTTCTTGTGAAGCCGTTTGTAGCCGCTCCCCCCCCCCATGTTTTTGTTTTTAGACAACTGAGTTTTGAAATCCTGAGGCCTGGAGGCGGGTCCAGCCCTCGCCCCATTTCCTGATCGATTCTGTTTTAAGCTGGGCTTTCCCTTTGGCTGCATGTAATTAGGGGGAAAAAAAAGATTTATTCAAGTGTTAGGACAAAACCTGCCTAGATATCTGCACTTTGAACCATAGCTATTAAAATTCGCAGGCTGAAGTGAGAATGAGAGCCTGTAACACCACAGAGATAAGGAGTATTTCAGCACCTCGGGGAGACCACCTTATAAGTTTTCAGGATATGGCCTGTATAAATTGTCTGGTAGTTTCCGGTTGCATTCCTTTTACATAAATTGGACAAAGTTTATGATTAAAAATAAGGGTGCCATGTGCACTTAGGGCTGCAGTGGGATTTTCTGCAGTAGCTGAGAGTCTGCGCTGGCCCTCGGGGAAGACTTGAAAGGACAAATGCTGAGAGGTGTCGAGGGCAATTTTATTTCTGTGAGTATTGGCTGTTATGAGAAAATGGACACTCTGTGGTGTTTCCTGCTTGTTCTTGCATTAGGTGTGTGGCAAGACTGTTGGGCATCATCCAGTCAAGAACATAGCCTGGGCTGCGAGGGGTCTGTCCATAAAGGTTTGAACTGTGCCTTTTGTAAAAAAAAAAAAAAAATTAAAGATACTTATCAAGCATTAAAATCTTTATGACTGAAGCAGGAAAAAAAGTTAGTGTTGATGCATTGAGGTGTGTCCTGCCCTTATGGCTGTTGAGGAGAAGTGTAGCACAGGGTTCTTGCCCCACTTTCCGGCTGCCTGCCCGTCCAGGTGCATTTCCCGACATCCCAAGTTGCTGACCAGGAGAAGAAGTGTCAGTGTCAGAAGTTCAGTGTCTCCTGTGCTTTGGCAAGCACCGTTTGGTCATGCAGGAAAGGAGAGTAGACTGGTTTTCAGCATGATCTGTCCTTTCTCACAATGGTGTGGACGTAAACTGAGGGGGGAAGTTTTTCCTTCCAATATTCCTAATCTGAAAAAGATCCATTAGCCAGCCCAAATGAGAGGGTTCTAACATGAGCGGGAGAAACTTGGGAAGTCCTTGGCTCAGCTTCACGTGTGGATCAAGTGATAGTCTTCATACAGTCATCCCCTTAGAAGTGCTGCTCCCCCCACTGTAGATGGCATGACCTTTTCAATCAGATCTAGATTACCAGGTTTGTGAAGCGGTTGTTAACTCCAAGGAGGTAATTTGGGTTTAGTATTACCATTTTCTGGGTTTTATCTCTGTTATCAAGGAGGCTTTCTCCCAAAGTTGGGTTTCGTCCAAGCTCTTGGCTCTTTAGCGTGTTGTTCTTAAATAATTTTGTCAAACAAATCACCACCTCCCGTCTTCAGCAAAATGTAAGACTACCACCACTTATTACACTAAAAAATACATGTTAAATTACTGTATACTTACATGCATCATTGTTTTTATTAAGCACTCAGTGTGTGTTCAATGCTGTATAAACATTAAACAAGATTATTCTTCCCCTGGTGAATTTACAGTCTGGAAGAGCTTCATAGGAAGTAGTAGTAACAACATATCATTAAAACACCGCCTTTAATTTAATCCCTTTTTGTTTCCTTGAGGTTAATACTCATTTGCTGTTGATCACGGCTGGTATATCCTGGCATGTTGTGCAGCACTGTTTTATGATGTTACAGCCCCCAGTTGTCCGCTGTACCCCTCTGCGGGAGGCTCTTGTTCAGCATGGGTGGAAGAAGACAGCGTACGTCTGTACTTCAGCTGCTGCCATACAAAGCCCAGCAGCACAGCTGAAACCCACCTTTGATGGCACTCTACACTAAGACCTTGGTTGTTGATCAAAGCAGTTTCCTTCTGTGCACCTTGGCTTTCTGCAAGGACAGCTGGAAGTACTAATGTCATCAACAGCTGCAGGAAGATTCTCTGAAGCTCATGTGTTAAAGCCCTGAGAAAAGAGACACTGCAAGATGCAAATGCAAACAGGGGCATCCAATTTTCAGTGATCTCTCTTGGATTTAGATGCCTAATTCGCTTTTATACCTTTATAGTAGCATCATTTTAGGGGAGAATTCTGTCGCCAATGGGAATTTTTAAGAGATTGGAGCTTTCTTGGGCAGAGCACATCATGTGGCTTGGACCATAAAAGGAGTTGATACTCCCCAAGGGAAGCAGGACTTTTGAACTGAAGGAGTTGGCAGGTTTGCAAGTTTTTAAGTTTATCTGCTTATATAAAGAGTCACAAAGTAGTTGTCTGCCCTGAAACAATTTCTGTTCCAGTTTCTGCTCTGGATTGCACACAGTATTTGTCCAAGAAATTATTTCAGAGACAAATTTTTAAAGGCACTGAAAGCATGCTGCTTTCTGAAGATAGCTTTTTGCTGAGTAAGCTACAACTACTGCCTGGAAGTTGATGTGAAAAAAAACTAGAAAAAATGCATACTTTTCTTTTAGAAGAAAAGACACTATTACAAAGATACACATACTGTTATTTTGGAAGTGGTAGTCAAGCTCAAGTTACTGAATTTAATCTTAAGGTTACTGATTAAATTTATTGGAGCTGTAGTGTAGAGGAGGTTAGCGTAATTAATCTAATTATTGGCTCTTTCTGGCCTTAATGTCTGTAGTCTGTGCCTGCAATGGAGTGCAACAGTAGGATTGTGCTGGCAAGTAATAGACAAGTATGTCGGGTAAACACAGAAGGCGTATTGATTGTTGGGGGAAGGAGGAAGTATGGTGGCTTTATGACTGTCTTTATTGAGGTAAATTGATTTACTGGAGGAGAGGGAGAAGTTAATTCTTTGTATCAATCATCATATGTCCCAAGGCCAAAAGTTAATGAGCATCCCTTTCTCTATAAAGGTGTTTTGCGTTTTTTTAATGTAAAAGAGAGAATGTTTCTTTGGTTATTGTGCTCTGCTTCTTCTCATGTCTTTTGTGCTGTTATTTAAAAATGCTACAGAGATGGGAGATCCATTTATGCACCCCTTAATTCCTGATTTTGTGTTACAAACAGGTTAGGATCTGGCTATGGCAGTGCAGTTCCTGCGGAAGGCATCTGTACGGTTAAAGAAGCACAAGATCACTTTGTTGGCTGTTTCCTGCATGGGACTGTTTGGCACTAACCTTTCCTATCATGTATTTCCTGAGCAGACATTCAAACTGCTGCATGAGTGCTGGTCAGCGGGGCAGCCAGCTGAGCTTTCACAGAAGCTCTGTGGTGTCTTTCGGGATGTCCTTCGAGATATCAATGTGAGGTCCACTGACTCCTATCGAGCCTTTGCAGCTTCTGGCTTCCACCCTGTGAGCGCTGGAATCCCCTGGCTGCCTGCGGGCTCTTTGGTGGGCATCCCGCCTAACTTTGATAGTACATCTGAGGATAAAAAAGGAATAGTCAACCATGTTGTTGTGATCAACGGCAAAGAAGTAGACTGGGAGAGCAACGAAGGTGTTGCTTTGAAGGAAGCTCTGACATTTTCACTTGAAGCTCAGAAGTTTGCCATTGCCAGAGAAGTTGTGTATTTGCAGAGTGGCAGCCCTTTAGCAATTGCAGCTGTGGCTCCAACTTGCTTAGCTGGTACATTTCTCTGTGGGAAAGGTATAAAGCAACTTCTGGGTTTATCTCCTGGCCCCGTGATACTTCGCAGCATCTGTAACCTCATAACTGCCGCTGGTGGACTAATGTGCTATTACATTTCTTATGATGCTATGACCTATCACCTAGACTGCAAGGCTGACAGAAAGGCAGCTACTGTTTCCAAAGACTACGCCAGAGGTGGGGTTGAATTTTATGATAAAATCTTGTCCCGCAACAGGATTCTTCGTGGTCTGATGGGCAAAGGAGGGACAAAAATATATGCCCCGAGTGGTAACCTTTTCCCAAGGCACTGGTTCAGGATAAAGTATACCCCATACACTTACCGAAGAGATTTGATTCTTAATATTTTAAAAGAGCTCCAGGCATAGGAAGGGAACACTTGAATTTTAAACTTGTGAATTATGTATTCTCTTGGAACACTGCTGTGCTTTTTTTTTTCCTGCAGTAGAATTTTGGAGTTTATTTTTGCGTGTAGTTCGGCAGGAATTACTGCACATTCTGTGAATAAAGAATTCTCCCCTAAAATATTAAAGACTTGCTTCAGAAGTGCTCTGTTCTGTGTGCATCTCAAATGACAAGACTGCTGAGGAGGGGAACTTCTCAGACACTGATCTGGAAGTTCTGCTGTGTTGCTCTGCCTTTCCACCAGCACGGTCTGGAAAATGGAAAGGGTAAAGTCCAATGGAGAGTTTTGGGAGCATTATAATTTAAACGGGGGTGTCTGTGTGTATGTTTGCCGTTCCGCCTATGGAACAAGCCAAAGATGTTGAAAAAACTGGGAAGTCTGTATTGTGCTGTTACATAAAATACCAAGACAGTGTTTTTGTTCTCTGTCAGTTCTTGCACCATATGAATTATTATGCTGTAATCACAAACAGGGCACGCTAGTTATGCTGCAGTTCATACTAATGCAGGTAGGTTATTAACAGCACCTGCATCTTTTTCCTGACATCTAGTTCTGCTCTCTCCATGACATGGTGACCACAGCATGTCTACCTCAAATGTTTCCCAGCAGTGACAATCCGTAGCATGACTGTCATGGGTTGGTTGTTTTCTCACAAGTAGGATAAGCACGTTCAAGAGAGGGTTTTCTGTTTGCTTTGGTACCGTTTTTGTTTCATTTAAGAATACATGTAGATGTATGTCACCTTTTGTGTCAAAGAAGGCAAGGTGTAAGAAGTAAGTCTGGCATCTGGTGCAGAAACTGGTGAGGTCTGTGCTGAAGAGTTGCCAAAGGAAATGGTGCTCCTGTTTCAGACTAGTTTAGGAAGGTTTTGTCTGTCAGAAATGAGCTTTGCCCGGGATGACTAATCTGGAAAGGTCTTTAGTGCATGGGCAGTAAACTTTCCTCTGTCGCCTCACCTTGAAGCTTTTATGTGATTTTTGAGATGATAGGTCTCAAACTTTGTAGTTCACTCTTTTTTGTGTTGCCATTGCAGCAGCCCTCCCTGGTGACATCACAGCAGTTCTCATCTCTGCTGTCATTCTAACAGAGAACTTATATTATTTTGTATCTTCTCAGTCACAGATATGCTGAGTGTTCTCTCTCCCCTGGTTTTGTCCTTTCTTCATCTACTACAATAACTGTCATGCCTGTGTTTGCTCAGAGCATTACTGAGTTCTTTTTTCCCTCTGAGTCACGTGGTGACAAAGGTGATATACTGGCTGCTGAGGCTCTGGTGTTGCTTTATATTGCTGAAGCCGTATATAAGAAGTTTGGATTTCTGCTGAAGTAATTTGTGTCATGTTTTTCTGGACCACCACCCATCGCTTGCAGTTGTCCTTGAAGTATCAAGTCGTGAGATAGCACTTAGGCTCTTTCTGGCTGCGGGGTGGAAGGTTATTGTTCTCGTGACCTTTGTGAAAGAGCTTGACAAAATCTAGTCTACGGAATAAAAGGAGACTTTACCTTTAGGCAGAGGGCTTCAAAGCTTCAAGCTACATTCTGACTTCTCTTCCAGGTAAATCCAATGTAACAGGTTGAGATAGTGGGCTTTTGGTTGGGCGATATAGTGGCTCAAGACTAGAATATAACTTGTGCTTTATATAGCCTGTGATTTCAATTCATTCTCATCTTCCTCCTTCATACAAGTCTAAACTGCATGAAACATTCTGAGAGATAACTTGGCCCCCTTGTTTCATGCGGTTTATGGAATGGCACTACGTAAAAGTGCAGAGAGGAAACAGAGGCCTTCTGTGAGATTTACGACAAATAGTTTAAACAAAATTAAAGAAATCTGCTTGCTTCTTACCACTCCTTACTGCTGCTTTTCATCAAGGTGCCTGCAGCTAGTGCTGTTATTGAACATTCTCAGGTGGCAAAGCCCAGTAATGCTAACGGGTTTTGCCGTTTTGTGCTTTGCTATACTTTTAGAGCTGGATACTCCCAAGAAGCTCCATGTGTCTGTAAGTGCTGTGTCTGATTTACCTTTGGAAATTGCTGTGGCATATTGGTGTCAGTAAGGGAGGGCTGGCTAATATTAAGACATATGCCGTTGCTTTCCAAAGAGATGCTCTTGGCAAGGGCTTACACATCTCCATCTATACAGTCAAGCTCCTGTTCTGTGTAATCTGGAAACATAGCCCTGTCAATATAAGGGAAATGTGAGTTGAAATTGCTAATAAAGATGTCCCTGAGTTACGGGAATGCGTGGGTTGTCCTGGAAAAGGTTTGTGGTGTGTGTTGCCAGGTAATTGTTGCTTGCAAGATCATCCGTGCTATTTGGCAAGTGAGAATAGCACAACTCAAATATATATGGCCGTAAGAATACTCATGCAAAGTCTTATAATGTTGCGAAAATTTTTCTGTAGGTGGAACTTCCAGTGAAATCAAATAGGAGTTCCACACACTGCTAATTGAAATGGTGCGGTATTTGAGAGTACAACAGAAGCAAGCACTCCAGAATTAAAGGTGAAAATGTTGGTTAATCATGCTCTTCCGTGTTAAGAAGAGCCTGATGTGGAAATGCAAGTTTCACTGAGTGTCCCAAAAGAGCCCAAGTGAATCAGTGTGTAAAAGGTGTCAATGAACAGCCATATAGTCTCCCCCAGCTCTGAAGCTGAAACTGAGGAGTTCAGAAAACTTGTTTTAATAGTAACTGGCTTCTCTTGCACTGCTTAGATGAGGCAGACTTTGTACAATTTTTTTTTTGCTGTAGAAAAGCAACAGAAAATGTTAAGCAAAGGGAATTGCTAGAGGATGTGGGTATAAGAGCCTCCTAAGCCAAGAAGCTGTAAAAGCGAAGGTGTGAATGAAATATTGAACTCTCATAAAAAGGGATATTGTCTACAAAAATAAAGCTCTCTTTCTGTCTGGTAAAGTGGTTAAAGGATGAAGTCTGAGTAGCAAATGACCAAAACGAGTTACTAGTTCCAATTCATACACAACCTAGTTTAAAGAGAGACTTCCTTGACTGGTTCAGTGATCTTATTATCCTGAGTTTTCTAGATAAGTTACACGGACCATTTTCTTTTCAGTTAATTTTTATATAAATGTAATGCTTGCTGCTACATAATAAAGCTTTAGTGGATAATGCTGCAAGAGACGAGGGCCACCTCAGAATTTGCTCTGCCCAGAATTCCCACTGCTGTGCAAGAAACGCAGGGTCTGGCTCACATGTTTCTTTCCCTATCCTAAAAATTGTGGTTTGAGATGCCTTCAGATTGTGTAATGGTCAAAACCATAAAACTGTCAGAAATAGAGCAAGACCAAGAGCTAGACAGTTTTCCTGAAGCAAATCATCTGATTTAAAGTAATTTCTGAATCAGCCACTATGCATATCTGGCTCCTCTTGCAGTTTACAGGAAGAAGGAGCTTCAGAGATGGCTTCCAAGAGAGAAATCTCCATTTTTTGTGTTTGTGAGGAAAGAATGTTCCCCATAGTATTGGCACGAGGGCTTTAGTTGAAGAGTAGCGGTCCTTTAGAAAACAGCACTTTCCAACCATAATGATTCTGTGATTACAGTAAGGCATTATTATCCCCCCTTTTCACATTAAAGTGTTTTCCAGAACCTGACAGATAAGATGGTGTGAAAGCTGCCTGTAAAGCTGTGGAGACTGTTGCCTTACAGGGAAAGCTGGTAGTGTTGGGAAAGGTGATCTTGGAAACCAAGCCTACTGCTGTCGTTTTGCCCTGGGCCATAGCAGTTGTGCAACAACCACTGTGACAAAGTGTGGCTTGGGTGGGAGTGAATTAAAATGTATGAATAAAATCACCATGATTGAATCACAGGCAGCTTTCATTAAAGGAACAAATGCAGAGGATCCATCCCAGAGTGAGTACTGCTCTATGCGGCCATTGTGGGCATCTTTAAAACAATTGTAGGCATCTCCACTATGTGGAAATGCAATTCCTGCCAAGCTGCAGGCACCGAGACAAGTATGTGGGTCATATCCTGCAACTGTTATCCACTCGTGTTCATTAAGAGCTTCATGTAGCAGGTGTGATTACATTAATATAAAAATGATTAAGTTGCAGACAACCTGCCATTCATGCATCTAGTTCCTCCTTGGTTTCATTCATCTCAGCTAGGAGTATATCTGACTGAAAGGCAGAATGCACTGGTAGGCAGAGGAATGCTGATGTAGGAAGACACAGATTAATATCTCAGAATAGGGAGGACACTGTCAGGAAGAGAGAGAAGCTGAATTTGGTTGGTATCAAAACTAGGCTTGAGAACAGAAAAACAACGTAATTATTCTCTAGGAATTGGTATGTTAGACAAATGAAGTCTGGAGGAGCTGAAAAAATGGCTTATGGATGTTTTGCTGGGCTGCTTCTTCACCAAGAATACATCAATTTGTTTAGCTGAAGTGAGTATATTCAAGCTGCTCAAACTGCCAAATCTGTAAAGTGGAGAAAATGACTAAAATTTGGCTAGAAATCAGTCTGTCTTTTCCATCTGGAAGAAAGGGGGTGTTTTTGGACAAGCCAAGCTCTAGCTTCATAGCCAGAAATGAACATGAAATGTCTCTGCAGTGGGCAGCTCTCACTCTCCTCAATCAAACTAAGTTTGCCATGATGTATCCTGGTCTCCAATCTTTGGAGAAAGAATGCTCTTAAAAACTCAGTTTGTGTCCAAAAATCCTCTTTAGAAAACACAGCTAGCCCAGACATGCGCTTATTTCCCCACACCTTAGTCTTCCTGTGGGAACCATCTGTGGTACTTCGTGCTTCTGCAGTACTTACTATGAAGTGACTTCTGCCTAATAGTATAACAGCAAGATTCCTATATATGGCAGAAACCAAATGTATTTGGTCTAAGATTTGAAAAAAGAATTGTCCCTCAAATCATGCTTCCTGGAGAATTAATTTTTTTTTTTTAGGTTTGGTTTGTTTGGGTTTTTTATGGCCAAAATTTGCCCTTTTCCGTTCCTGATCTTGTTACTCCCAGTCACTAGCATCTTTGGTCTGCAGGATCGTTCCTGTGTCCATGTACTCAAGGTGTTCACAGCTTCTTCCAATATAAATGAATAAGAGGTGAAGCTGTGTCCTCCCTCCTGTGTGGCCGAGCTACTTCTGCTGTAGATATCTTGCAAAACAGCAGATCTCATTAGGATGACTAATAGTATTTAGAAAACATAAGACAGTGTGAGCCCAGGTTCACAGTCCCAGCAGTTCCAGGTTCCCAGTCCCAGCAGTTCTTGCAGAGGGAACGTTAAGAAAGGATATGCAGTATCCAAACAACTTTTCTCTAGTAGCTGTGGAGGTGTGTGGTGCAGACCCGCTGACCTCTGGTAGCTTCTTTCGACCATTCGCTGAAGCAGTTTCCCAGTGGGAATGTTGTTGTTTCTTCATTCTGTGTTCCTTTTCATTTCCCCTTGCTCTGCTACTTTCATTGCCTCTACTGACTCATCTTGCAAGCTGCTTCAACTCACTCAAACAAGATCTGTGAACTTTTTAAGCTCTCACTTGCTGCTTGCCCTTTCACTTGCACTACCTGCTTGCTCCTGTGGTACTTGCTAGCCAAAGACCACAGCAGCTTGAACTTCTCTTTTGTTGTATTAGGTTTAGTCTATGTGTTTTTGCTATGAAAAATGCCTTTGACTAAATGAAAAATAGACATGGTGGTTAAAAACCTTCTTCTTTTGCCACAAAAAAAAGAAAGATTTTAGTATTGCTTTTGATTTTTCCATTTAGCATTACTTTTTGGAAGACGTATTTCTTACTTGCCATCTGTGGTTCACTTTTGATCTTAATTTTGCCTCTGCCATCCCTTTTAAGGTGCTGCTATTCCCTTTGAGCACTAAGAAATTTTGATTCCTGTTCCTGAAAATTGCAGGGAATTTCATATACTTGTATGGCTAGGTGACCTATCTGTGACTTGAGAAATAACAATTAACATTCCACTAGCTGCTTGTACTAGTGTTGACCTAGCTCAGGCACTTTGTGTTACACCTGAGTGCTGCTGTGCAGAGATGCTGCGCGCTGGCTTTGAGAACTGTCTTCTCAAGTTGTTTCTATTGCTGGTTTGCCCGGGGGAAAACAGCACTTTCCAAAAGCACCTGCCACTGAGCAGAAGCAGAGGGGTCTGTCGGGTTTTGTCTGATGAAAAAGAACACTCAGTTTTGACCAAAAAAAAAAAAAAAAGTGAATGACTCTTGCAAGGGTGAGGGGTTTCAAATGCAGAAGAAAAGCCTAAGCAAAAGCAAGGAAAATAGTCCCATGTTCTTTAAATTTTGTAAATCCTGATGTCGGTACAAAGCTGTGTAGTGCACAAGAATTGCAATACTTCTGTAACCAACTGCATCTGATTTCTAGGTTATCCCTGTAATAGGGCTGCGCTTTGCAGTCCAGACAGTATGCGCAGATACTTAGCAGCTCTCGAGTAGCATCTTTGTGACCATATCAACTACACTAAAACTCCATCTGCTCAGTACCTCCTTGAATAGTCACCTTTTCCGTCACTTCCTTGTCTGGAGCCACATTCCAGGTACTGCAGGTAGCACGTATGCACCCCAGACAGAAGATTCTGCTTCAATTCCTTTACTCACACCAATTCCTCCTCTGTGCTCCTTTGGACTGGAGGCAGTTACTGCACAGCCACCAGACATTTCAGTCGAGTAGCCCCTGATTTAAAGGAGTTGAGAACAGAATGTGATGGTTCCCTCCCCAACTTCCACGAAGCGACAAGTGACTGTTCAATACCATGCTGGCTCTACCAGGCGTGCTGGTCCACAAGGCCCATGCTACTACTTATTTCCAGCAAGAGAAAACAGAATTTTGTGGAGTTCTGTTACCACAAACACAACTGTCAATATCGATGCGATTCAGTTGAGGCTGAAGCCATCATTTGTGACATAAAAGCCAGAAGTGGAATTTCCAAAAGTGAAAACAAGTAGATTACTCCACTATAACTACAAAGAGATTTAACAAATGTGCAAGATAAAACTATAGTCCAATTTACAATTGTAAAGCTATATTCATTCTTAACAAATGAATTGTGATACGCTGGATCGGTTTCTCAGGAGAGATTGAAAACTAAGATCAAGCCATGTTGTAAATGATGATGGTGGTTTTGAAAAAACTTTAAACTTTTTTTTTCTTTTTCATTTCTTTTTTTCCCCCCCTTCATTTCCTGACTAGACTGGAGGCATCTATAAATATTTCAGAAAACAGCTGAGGAAGAATTACTCTGTAGATAGTTTTCCTTGTAAGATCCTTTCTCATATGGGATGAGTTCCACTGCCTCAGTGACTGTGTTATAAAAGCGTGTTATATAATTCTCGGTAGATACCCTCAGACAGATGTGTTTATGGTTTTTGGAAACTTCATGTAATTTACACATGAAACTTGAAGTGTGCTTTATAGTTCCTCATTAATAATAGTTGAGAATTATGCTCATCTAAGGCAGCACACATCAATTCTTAATGTTCAGACATTCATTATATGCTTGTGATGGTTAGAAGTTGCCATAGGAAAAGAAAAGCCAGTGATCCCAAAGGTTATTTTTCAAGATATTTTTCTAAGCAATCTGGAAAATTGTGTTCATCCCCTAACACGTCTTTGCCGTCTGCTGCTATGTTCTTCCATTTAATCTAAAGATATAACAGTGAATATTGAAAAAGTCAAATCAGACGAGACAAACTGTTTATTGATGAAGTTTTAAGTACGGCAGCACCGTATGAAAGGAAATGCTGAATCCATCATTTTATGGAGGTTAGAAATCCAGGTAGTTTTTTGCAATCACAATTTACAGATCTTAATAGTGTTCTCTTGTATCATATGTGAAGATGGCTGTGCCATCGTTGCAGGTGGCTGGGTGAAAGTTTTATGTATGTATGTTGGCTTGACAACTATGAAACAGGTGAAAAGGCAAAAGTTGTTTCTTACTTTCCTGGCCAGAAGATAATTTGTGTTGGAAATTAAAGTCATGCTTTAGCAATTGCAAATCAAACTGCAAAAACATTTCTTTCAGTTCTTTTTTTCTAACTTTCTAGCAGCTGAACTGGATACGTAGAGTCATGAAAATGCAAAAGTTTCAGTGTTAGAACAGAATAAGAATGAGAGTAACTGGGATTTTCTGCATCTTTGGGATTTCTTTCAGTGAGTATTAAAGAAAAAATCTGGGCTGGAACCTCATAATAGATGGATCAAAAAAGGTTCTTTTTCTTCTAGAGTCCTGTGCTGACCAGATCTGTTTTTCTGCTTATGCAGCGAGAATAAAAAAAACCAAACCAATTGTGGTGCCATGTTCAGAACACGCAGTTTGGCTGGCACACTGTACATACTGTTTCCTCGATCCAGATACAAAATTCCTTGCACTGGAGAAGTGTTATGTGGAGATCCCAAAGGTAAGTTTTCCTGAAGCACAAATTTCTCAAATTACCTCATGACTGTCTATGAAGTATTTTTTTTTTTTTATTCTGACACTGGAAACAGATTTGGTGCAGCTTTGAACCCTACAAAACACTGTGTACTTGTTGTGGGATCAGACATGACAGAATTCTTTCCCCTTTCACTGAATGTTTTTATCTTGGACTTACAAATCTGATGTCTGGTATGAAAGAATTGTTCCGTACCTGGTATTTTATGGGTATCGGGTATATGTTGACTTCAGCTGAAACTGTGGGTATGAAAGCCTCTGGAAAAAAAACAGACCTACAGCACTCTTTATTTCATGGTTTTAATCTTACCAAGTTTCTACTGAGTTTTGCCTGGAATGGTTTAAATAGAGCCAATATGGATGGTCAAATCCAGTAGAGGTGCTTGCCTAAAACCAGCAGCAGGCACGACTGATGTAGTGATAGAAATCTGTAATTACAAAACCTGCATGACCCAAGCCCCAGCACCTCTGGTTACTTGGCAGGCAGAACTCAGCAAGGGTCTGGAAGTGACCCAGTCGCGCTGCTCGGTGCCGACCAGTGACGAGCCCTGCTCAGCCCCGCGTTCACCACTGCTGGATCTGAGGAGAGGATTGCTCTGTTCCTGTGCTCTGAGCCACCCAAAGCTACGCTACTAGGATCAAACCCTTCGCAAAGTGCAGCTGGGTTGTCTTCTTAACGTGTGGTTGGAGGAGGTGACATTGTGCTCACTGTGTTGTGTAACATGCTAGCGTGCAGGTTGAGGAACTGGACCTGTGCTAAATCATCTCTTTAGGCTTACTGTTTGCAGGTTTAAACCATAAGCTCCTGGAGATTATTTGAAGGAGGGTGTTGCGGGCAAGGATGGATGAGGGAGATTCCTGTGCTTGTTAAACTGTGTCATGGTGCGGGAGGAAATATGGGAGTCGTGGGTCTGGAAGGGGAAGAGGCAAAAGGAGTGTTCTGGTAGGTTAAAGAGGAGGGAGCCTGGGCTGCTTGTATCATGCAAGCCAAGGAACATTTACATCATATTCTCATTATAGCTAATGTGGAAAGTGTTTAACTCCTTGGGAAGCAAGAGACTGGAACCAAGTAATCCCCCAAGGTGGATGACCTAACCACAAAGCACTAATCGGGTTCTCCTTGGACAGATTATTTTCAGCAGTGTAGAACAGAGTCCTCTCTGCCTACTTCTCAGGTCTTATTTTGCCTTTGGTTTTCTTTTAATGTTGGCTTCCTAGGAGAGAAAAAAACACAACAAAGCAATTTTATTGCTACTAAAATAGGTTAAGGAGAGCAAAACACTGCTAAATTTTTTCATTATGATCCAAAAAAGTCTTTCCATAGACTGTGGCATAGAAGGATTATCACCTCATGTGGCTTTTACAATTTTCCATCTTTACAACAGTATTTGTTAGCACTTCGTAACTTTCTTTCAATTAGTGTCTATCCAGGCTATCAAAGAGCATTCAATATAAATTTCCCATTGCACAAACAGGTTCCCTGAAAGCCAACGTGTGAAGGACGGGTCATGCTGTAGCCGTTTTATTTGCTGTCATTTAATGTGCACATCCATCACGTCACCATAAACTCATCAAGCGTTTTGTAACTCTGCTATTAAAAGTTCTTCCATCCCGCAGTTGGTGGATGGGTTCACAGGCTGTCAGCTATGAAACACTGATTCCCTAGTTTAAAAATTAGTCTGCTCTGTTCAACGTCCCTATAAATAATTTCAGGAAAATCACAAATTCAGAGGCTTTTCCCCGCCCCTTTTCTGATGACAATAAATAATATTGTGGGCCAAAAAGCAGTGATCTGTCAGGCAGAGAACATCCTAGGTGAGCTTCTGTGTGTCAGATGTGAACTTTGTGTTCGTCTTGGCAGGCAGTCACTCACACGAGCATTGGCAGCAAATCAGGGAGCATATGTGCTCGAGTATCTCCTGCCCAGCGGGGATAACGCTTCACATTCTCTCTGAAAGAGAACCTTTTTTCAGGAAATCAGCAAAGCGTGTAGACTTTGAGGACATGACTGCTCTTCCTGGAATTAACAGGCTTAGTTGAGTTGCAGGCTGAGATTCTTTGGTTCAGCTAACGTTACATCTGCCATTCATAGTACTTACTGGGTTTTTAAATGCCAAGGCCACGCTGGTACGAAAAGTAGCGACTAGCTGGAGGGCTTGACTAATGGGAGCCCAACCAAGGGGAAGGGAGATTGGCCTAAGACTTCTGTCATCCATTAATAAGACCAGAATGAAGTCTCCACAGTGCAGCAACTATGAATTATTTAGTTACCACAGATGGACAGCAAGCCATTTGAGTCAACAGGGTTTGGGCCAGAACCTGCCATCAGAGATCTGGCTTTGCTTAAAGCCCGATGAAAGGCATATGGAGCAGGTATCTTACCAACTGAGACATTTTCTTTTGCCTAGCGAGCTTTGGCCCTTGAGCAGCATGCTGGTTCCTCAGAAAGAAATGAAGCACCCCCTGCTAAGAAGCGCATTTTTTTTGTGCCAAGTTTGCCACTGAAGGAAATAGTGGCAAGCAGATTGCTGACTGTAGATCCAAGGTTTCTACCATGCTCTGTCCCTAGTTGAGGGGAAAAGCCCCTGCAAGGTGTTCTTAATTTGTGCCAAGTGGCATCCATTCCTAGAGAATCCTCCTTGAGCTAAGTATAGCCCCTTCATGGCATCCCCTCCATCCTCCTACACAGCTCCAGCCAGAAGCTAAGGGAGACCAGTGGACAAGGACCCAGATATAACAGCTCTGCACTATTGGAGGAATAGCCTGGGATCCTTCTGGCATAGCAAGAGGAGTGTATAATGGGTAGGATGGGATGAAAAATATGGTTCAAACCAGGACTAAAATTTGAATTTGATCAATAATAGAAGAAACTGATCAGCCCAGCATTGCTCTTGCTCTGTGGTATCTGTTGGCCAAGCAATGGTACTGCAGGCTTGATGGAGAAACTATTTTCAGGCAGCTCTCTGTTTGGGCTTACTCTGTGTCACTTTGGAAAAATAAGGTTTTAACCCTTTGCCATAGAAATGACCTATATAACACAGGAGATCTCAGTGGTTTATGTTTTTGCTGAGAATGACATGAAGAGGACAGAATGTTTGAGCAGCCTGACATCTTGACCACTATGGTCATTCTTAGGTTGACCCGATACCTTTGTCCAGACTGTCGGTGGATGCACCTCAGCCTGCGGAGAGCAGAGCCTGCTGGCTTCCCTGGAGCAGAGCCTGGCCGAGCTCAGTGTGGGCTGGCAGAAAACTCCCGTCCTTGCGCCGAGGAAGGGCAGAGGCAGAAGATGTGCAAAAAGGTAGGATCAGAGGAGCACATGCAGCTGGAAGTTGGGGGTCTGAAAATGAGACTGAAAGCCACTGTCTCAACCTTTTGGCCTCAGCTAAAATGGTTAGATTTTGACCTTCGAATCCCCTGCTGCTTTGCTTGTGCAGTTTGTTTGGTTTGGTTTGGCTTTTTGGTGGGGTTCAGAAGAATAACTGCACATTTGCGGTGATCATTTACAACAGCCAGTTGAGGATTATTGGCATCAACTTTATAGCACTACTGGACCAGTGAGATCCAACCTATGACTCAACTAATTTTACAATACAAAATTCAGTCCCTGCGGCTAAAGAATCTCCTTCACCTCAAGTAGAAATTATTCTCCTTCTACCCTCTGTGTATAGGGACAGAAGAAACAATCAGGATTATGACTTCCATGGATGCAGCCCAGGGGATTGGTGGGCACAGCATACCTCAGAGTTTCCAGTGTTTAACGAGAGCTGTGCGCTAGCTTTTTTTCATCCCTGTTGAGTGTGTGTGGAGGTGCTGGGAAGAGGCTTAAACCATTAGAGGAAAACAAATAGGGCATAATCTGAAAAGTTTGAAAACTATCATTGAAACAGATTTGTTATGTCATTGCTGAAGGTATTGTCTGTAGACATCAAAGGTGTTTGTAGCTTCTCTGCCCTTTCAGCATCACTTTGGGTGATTCTTGTCTGCGTGCTACTATTTTTAATCTAAATAGACAGAGTCTCTCCTGGTATTCTCAGTTAAAGATGTTATTTGTCTTCCTGGGCTCAAATGTTGTGGAGTGGCCATTAAGAATCGTCTGGTGTTGCTATAGAAGTGTCTATGCCTTAATGATAACAAAGTGATTTCTGTCCTTTCTAGAGCATAGGCCTCTGTCATTGTCACCGGTAAAATAATGGGAGGTGATCAGATGAAGGTAGCCAGGCTGACTGGTTTTGTCAGGTGTAGTTTTCACTGGAGTTACACAAGAGGTGCTGTATATTTTGCCAGAACTCCTTTGGAACCATGTCTTTAGCAGAGGTCTTCTGCGTTGGGAATATATTTAGAATGAAATTTGCTTCAACCTGCACTGCCCTTGTTGGGTATTTTCTCCCTCAGCCCATTCTAAATTTCAGAGGCTGAAGTTTTAATTCTGTTAGAATTTATTGACCCAAAGTTTTGTAACATTTCATTGTCTTTCTGCTTTTGGATGGAGGTGGGGTGGGAAGAGAGACACACTGATGGGGGTAGCTACATGACTGCTGCCCATGTATTTTGGGAGTTGTCCATCAGCAGTGGTTACCCATTGTGGGACCTCTCAGTCCAAAAAGGACTATGAGAAACTGGAAAGGTCCAGCAGGAGCTACCAAGGCTATCAGAGACATAGAGCACAAGACCTATGACAAGAGGTAAAGGGAGCTGGGCTTATGCAGTCAGGAGAAGAAAAGGCTTGGGAGTAAGGTGTGACTGGCAGCCAAATGAAAGCTTCAGGGTCTGAGGTTGGATCCCACTTAGGGCAGTTATTTCAGACTAAGGCTAATTGCCACATAATACTGCTAATACATTTGTAGCAAAAATTGGATCACATATAAAAGCAATCCTGTAAGATTTGGTAAACCTGTACTGTGGGTGGATACCTCCTTTCAGTTCTGCAGAGTATTTTCACATACTGTTTATGGGGATTTTCATCAGCAGATCTGCTCTCTAGTTTTGTCAAGTTCTACTGAGGTTTTTTCTGGTCCACTGACTTTTCCTACTCTCTCATTACTCATTCATTAATGAATATAGCAAATCAGGTTGATTTTATTATGGTACATAGGAGTATTTTGCAATCAACCTTATGTAAAACAGAAAAATGACCAAATATTTCAAGTCTTTGTTTTCTGTCTCTAAGCCAACTTCTCATTGATTGGTATCCCTTGACCACTTCCTCTTCAAAATCAGCTTTTTGCTAGGAGAATATAAATTTCCATTAAAATTATGACTTAAATTTTCTGAGCACTGTTTTGTTTACTGACTCAAGGAATCACAGAAGGGTAAAAAACCACAACCTCCTGTAGAAAAGCCTTGTTGTGTAACCCCTGCCATGAGCTCCATGTTTCTGAGATCTTTAGGTGATTAAAACTAGCATGGTTGCACTATTTGAGATAGAATGATGCTGACTTGTGTCCAGAGAGAATCTCAGTTTTTACTGGCAATGACCGTAGGAGTTATTTAAGAGGGGAGGCAGGGGCGTCAGAAAGGACACCTGGATCTGGTGCATGCTAAGATAGCATATATGTATTTTTTTCAGCAAGTTTTCTTGTGCGGACATAGATTTAACATGTTCTGTTTCTTATTGATGTTCTGAGAACAGCATCTTCACATTGGGAAAATAAAATTTTCTGCTCAGTTTCCCACAACCAATTCATTATTCACTATTTAAGAACTCTGAGATACCATAAGCAAAAGTGATAGGGTAGGAGTGAAGAGAAGTCACACTATGTGATGCCGCAACTTATGTAAACTCAGGCACGAGAAGAATGATTTGTCTGAAAAGAATCCAATATCCACTCTTTTATTTATGTTTCGCACATTTATTGTGGGTCTGTAGGACATAAATCACCTGTAACATTTATTTTCCATTAAAATACAGAAATACAACAACATTTCCACTTGCGGCTGTGTACGTTAGAAGCAAGTAATGAATTTTAATCACGGACTAGAAACTCAGTTGATGTAAATTGCAACATCTCCTCTGAAATCAGTGAAGTTACATGAGTTTATCCCACCATAACCTTTGGACCAGTATATTTTAAATAGATCCTGAAGAGGCAGCCAGTTTGACTGTCCCGAAAGCTAAGCTAATCCAGACAGAAGAGGCTACTAGCTGCCAAGGAACAAATAGCGACTATTTTATACATCTCTTCCTGTTTCTTGAATTTGGCCTAATTGTTACTACACAAGGTGAGTGGCTGCTTTATATCCAACATTTCCAGTAGATGTCCTTTTTCCTTTTCAAATCAGCAGAGCAGTGGCTGTCACACCAGCATAGCAGAGAAGCACTTAACCACATCCTGCCTTGGCTGCTTCCTGGAGTTTCAGCGTGCCGAACGTAGCCAGCCTGGCATGGGCTGGGGAGAGTGGTGATCGCCAGGATGGTTCCCTAAACCTCAAAGCATTACGGTGTTTTGTTCACCAGCAGCCTAAAGGTATCCTATTTGGTCTGGTTTGTTTGGTGACTGGCATTAACAGAGATAAATTCTATGGGAAAAGCATTTTGCCCAGTTTGAGTATTCATCACCAAGCTGGTTGCTGCCATGCAAATTTCCAAGTATCTCATGTAACCTCATCCCTGTGTGAGAACGAGGGGATCTTCTATTTGGGGATGTTCCTCTGACGGTTGTTCCAGCAGCTTTCATCTTTCTTGTATCGCAGTGGACTATTAACATGGTGTAGTTTTTGTAGGCAGACAGAATCCACGTTACGTAAGTATGTTATTCTGAGTCTTCTTACTGAGAAGTAGAATAGTTGCACTGGAAAAAGGTTGTTAGCTCCTGAGCCTGGTGACAGAAGGTTTTTTTTTTTGCTGCAGAACATTGAGAGAGCTTGAGACTGTCTAAAACTATAATCTTTTAATGTGCTAAATCTCCGTTCCCTGAACTCACAGTTGTTTTATGTTACTGTAAGCTTGTCACAACTTGCAGATGTAGGCTGGTAAATAGCGCATCTTATATTTAGTAAATAGAAAAAAAAACCATTAAACCTTTCCTGTAGAATTTTTTCCACTACAGTACTTAAACTTACTGGAAACATCCAAGATGGCATAAACTGTCAAGCTCCAAGACACAGCTAATACAGTACAGCTTTTTCTTGCGGATGAACATTCAAGGACATTCTAGCCTTTCTGCTTAAATTCTGAAAAAGATGCAGGCAAAGTCAATATTAGGTTTGCGCTCATTTCTTTTCTTTGCACATCAGGTATCAAGGCTCTTGCCAGTTTTTATTTTGGCAAGCCTGATTACCAGGTTTGCTTGCCAAGGCTGTAGAGAAACAGCCTTTGTTGGCAGGATGGACTAGATGACCTAACACTCGTAGCTGTTCCTTCCTACAGCTTCTGGACTTCTGCTAGAGAATGCAGCACCAGAGTTTCAACTTAATGAAATCCTGGGGTCATTATTACTTATTGACTTCTGAAGTTAAAGATACTTGCCCATAACAAAATGAAGTATGCTGTATTTGAAAGATATGAGCTCTGTCACATGGTTTCGGTGTCTGTGGGCCACATTTTCAAAGGTACCAAAATAACATTATAAACATCTAGTGAAACTTGTGAAGTGCCCGAGAAGCTAAGTGATAGTCTGCTCCTTGAACAGTCTCAGTAATGAATGTTTGTCTGTTGAGGAAAAGGACTTGGAGGGACAGATTTCCACCTATTTTACTAGGTGAGAAGAATCTATTAATCTCTCTCTTCCCTCTGCAGGAGTGCTATAAATGCACTGAAATGTGAAGTTAAGTGTTTTTATACCTTGCAATGACAAATTGTCCAAGTTACAGTCCTCCTTTTAAAAGCAGGAACTATGTGTAAGGCACTTCTTCAGGAAATTGTCTTTCTCCTCATTAAGCTAATCTTTTGTCCCAGAATACGGAGTATTCCATACATTCACAATTGCTGAAACATGCTCTCACCATAAAGTCATTAACGAAGGCAGCTAAGTAAGAGATACCATTAGAATAATTACCTAGTGACAAGATAAAATTACTCCGACATCTCATCTTTTAGGCTGAATTCTGTTCTCATATGGTGTGCCATTATGAAGATAAGAAATAAAATAATAAAGCCAGAGTTTAGCAAATTTGTTTCTAATCTTGAAGCCATATGGTCCTGCTGCAGCCTTCATGAGTAAGGCAATAGCAGCAGAATGGCAGTAAATAATGTGAAAAAAATTCCCATGGTTATTATTGTAAAAGACATGAAGTAGGTGAATGCAGAGTTGCCCAAACCAGAAGTGGATGCCCACCATTTACCTTGGCTGTCACTGAGCCACAGCGACGTATCCTAATGCCCTCTCTCTGCAACAGCATTACCTGGGAATCAGATCAGGCCAGGACCTGTGCTGCTATTACCTTTGCCTTCTTGATGCACCAAAATTCTGTTTTTAAAGTAGTTGCAAGTTAGATTTTTCTGTGTACATTAAAACTTTCTATGTCAGCTGACAGGCATAAGTACCTGACTTCGTATCTGATCAGAGACCAAGGCAGAGAGACTTCAAGTAGCTGGCAGAGTAGACAGAGCCTCTGTTTTATTACTTTGCTTTCTGGGTTTTTTATTTATTTAGAGGAAGAGAGACATATTAAACAGGTTATAGCCTGCATTATTTTTTAAGCAAAGTGTGCATGTGTTTGATGTGTTTGTTTTCTTTTGAATCAGCTTCAGTGACCAGCTAACACCAAGTGCAAAGCTAAGTCCAGTTGTGTAGAGGCAGGTATCTTGTAATGCTGGTAAACGGTTTGCCAAAGCCTCATTACTAGGAGGACGTGGTAATGCTGATTTTCAGGTAGAAGCTCTTTTTTTTAAACAGCATTTCATTCTAGCAGAAGGGAGCTTGACCTGCTGCCGGTGTGGTTCCTGTCACCTTAGCTGCTTGTCCAGTGCCGCCTCCAGAGCCTCCATGTCCCTGCGAGCCACACACCAGGCCTCTAAAAGCCTTGCTCTCGAGGGCTGCAGCACAGCCATTGTGTTATTTCCCACACTGGATGTGTTTCGATGTGCTGTTGGGGGATATGGTTTAGGGGAGAACTTTGTAGAGTAGGGTTGATGGTTGGACTTGATGATCCCAAGGGTCTTTTCCAACTTGAATGACTCTATGATCTGTGAATTGAAAAAAAGCCAGCTCCTCCTTCTTGTCATCATCACAGTAATAATAATAATAATAATAATGATGGTGATGATGTCTCTCAATGAGAAGGGTCATCATGCTGTGTGGGCATGACTTGTCTAAGAGGGAGGGAGCCCTGATCACTATGGACACAAGCCAGCCTGTGACACCAGGGGCTGGGAATCACTGTCTGGCCATATTTTATTTCACAGTATTCACATCTAGCCTAAAATCTAGAAGAGGAAATACTTTCTCATTTTGCGCCACAAAGCGCCAGGGCTGTCCTGTTCTGGCCACTGGTGATAAATGTGAATTTTGTTCAGGGTGACTGTGTGTTGATACTTGAAAATGGAAGGAAAGAAGACAAAAGCAGCATCCACGTGCCTTAGGGTTGTGTCTTGAAAAATATTTGCGTCTAGAGTTTGTGCATTTATGGTCCTGCAAGCACAGCATTTGATCAGAGATTGGGGACTAATCACAAGCGAATATAAATTAGTCAGTCTTAGACAGACAAGAAAATAATGATACTGAGTGTATTCAGGCATTAAAAGGAAAGGGCAGAGAAAGATCAAAACCAACCTGAAGAATGACAGCCAATGGAATAAGGACATATCAGCCAAATTATTACCAGGGATTTCAGATTTCTGACTTTTGACTCATTTTTCTTCCTCGGTTTCTTGTGTTTATATTTCTGGGATCAAAGTAGAGATAGTGGTAGTGTAGAAATCCACCCGTGTGCAAGAGCTTGCATGTCTGAGGCAAATATTACAAGTACTTTGGTGCTAACATTACGGCCGTTTATTAGTCTAGACAGAACCAAGCTCGATGAATAAATAACAATAGTTTATCCTAAGGAAATTGATTTGGAGATAATTATTCAATGGGGGAAAGAGCCAATATTTCAGTGCAACATTTGCATGAAGTATTATTTGCAGAGTATTATTCAAACGTATATTGCGGTACTGAATAAGGAAAACATTTAACCATAATAAGTATTTGACAAAAATACTGCCTAGATTTGCAATGAATAATTCAGTCTGCATTAGTAACATGTGCATGATTGTGCATGTTATTCGTGTCTTTATAAATGCTATGATAAATTGCTCCAGGTTAATAGGTACTTATATTCTTTTCTGTATAGAATGCTATTAGGTCCAATTTTTCAGAGGAGCTGAGCCACCCAGAAGTTTAAATGTGATAATGAGCTGCAGATACTAAGTGTGTATGTAATTCAGGCAACGTTAGTCACAGGGAGGGTATTTGGGGCTGGCACTGGAGGATAACACAGCAGCCTGAACTAGGGACATATTCTGTAGGGTTCTGTGGAATTACCTGTGTATTCATTTCACTCTAAATATTATTTTCTCCTGAATACAAAGTACATATTTAGAATGGATACAATTGCATGTTCAAAAAGCTGATTAGAAACCGAACAGATTGTTGATGGAAATGCCAAAAGATGGAGAAGGCTGGTTACTGGACACTGTGATGAAAGATGACAAAACCTTGCGAAAAACAAGACATGCTGATCTCGAAAGCTCAGTGCAAAAAGATCTCCCTACCATGGTTCTACTTCTGTTCCATTGTAATTGCCGTTTAGGCAGGCAGTGGGAATCAATCAATGTAAATAGCTGTGGATCTGGCATCCCGTTGTTAAGCTCTGGACAGGCATTGAAAAAACCCATGTTCCAAGCCCCTGAGATGTATGTGAGACATCTCGAAGAGAAGAGAGAACAATAGAATGTGAAACGGTAATAATGTTTTCTTTAGGTTTAGCTTTTTGCACTGATCCAAACCGCTTGTCCTTCTAAAGCAAACTGGAGTTGTTTGATTCCCTAAAATGTGTGATTTCTGAGAGGATTTAAAGTTAAGCTGGTTCAATTTTTCACCCTTTGGCATCCAAGAGCTCTCTAAACTCTATCAACCCATATGTCTGGTTAAAAGTTTGCATATGTTGTAGAGCAGTTTTGATAACACTGCAGTAATATTGCCGTAACCAACAGATATTAACAACAGGTCATTAAGAAAGCACTGTGTCTATTTAAGTCTCCCTCTCTATCTCTATACACATCCTAACAGACCATTATTTCTGTACATCAGTGACCCCAGAACAGGGACGTACGCATGACTAGATGGTGCTAATGAAACATCAGGTCTTTTATCAGGAAGCCATGCCTTGATGCCTGCTGAAGAAAAGCAGGAGATTACAGCACAGGCCACCAAGAGCACAGGAAGACAGTGACAGCACAGCCTTGAAGCTACATTACCAGAAGCCGTAAGCAGAAATCGCAAGTAGTAAATTACTGAGCTCAAGAGAAATGCTGGGCAGAACCAGTTTTAGGGCCTAAGTGGGACATGCGATGAGTTGTGTAACAGCCTGTTGCAGCTGGCTGGCAGCACAGGTGGAGACGGCTTTAGATGGTACACAAGATTGCAACAAAACCAACTAGTTGCACAGGAATCTTATTTCAGAATTGGGTTATGTGAGTTGATCACTCTGATACCTTGTATTTGATACATACGTACAATTAATTTCATCATCATATTTGCTCTCATGTTGTATTGCTTGTGTTTGGCTTGAGGCTTTGGTTGTAATGTGGGTGCATCACGCAGACAGCTATATAGTTTGGTTTTCTGGGAAGAGAAACTTCAACACTAACTGCTGTGTTGCTTAAAACACCTTTGTTGTATACAAAGCTTGCAGACCTTCACCATCCCAGATGACGCCATTCCATATGTCCAAGCATATTCTAACATAATCTGGCATTGTAAATCTCTGGAAAAGACTTCAAGAAGCAGATATGTTTAGACATAAAATATGGGCTTTAAGCCTATACTGTCTTTGCAGGAACAAGATTCTGATCTTGTGACTGATCTGTAAGCTAAAGAAAACTGATGTGCCTTTTCTGCCTGATTTTATTTTGTGCTGACGTAGGCTGGTAGAGCAAATAAATAAATAATGTTTACACAAAGCTGCACTAGAATCATGTAGGTTTTACAACATGGTCACACCTGAACAGCTTGATGATGTCGAGTATGTCAATTAAAGATGTTCCTGGTGCATAAAAAGATGCTGCATGCTGTAAGTGACAAAGCTGAAATACTGACTTACAAATTTGCTGTGCCATCTGATGAGCTTGTTGAGCAGGATCCTGCCAGAAGACAGCGCTAGCTGTGAATGATCAGCCATGAATCCACTTGGTGGATATCCTGTAAGAACAGATTTTGAGCTCACATTTTTTATCTGCAGACAGTTCTGAAAAACAGCATCTGTGAAATGATGCCTTAGTGCAGATATTTGATATAGGGCTGGTGCTACAGCTCCAGGACCCCCTTCTTCTGATAGGAAGAATAAAGGACTGACCAGGAAGCAGTGTGAGCAGGATTCTGATCCACCATACATTGACAGAGCACGTCAGCCCCGAGTCATGGACAGCCAGCCTCTCTTGGGATCACAGAGGCTCTGAAGGTTAAGGCAGATGCGCTTTCCTCCTCCTCTGGGACTGAAGTTTCAACCTGCAGAAACAGGTTAACTTCATTCTTCTGCTCACATTCACACCTCATTGCTAGAGGCATTATTCTTTCGTTTTGAAACCTTATCGCTTCTCCAGATTTTACCTGCTTTTCATTTTTTCTTTTTTTCTCCTCTTCTTTTTCTCTTTTTAATTGTTGAGAGCTAGTGTTATGGTGCTGTTCTAAATGACTTACCCTTAAACACCCTGAGAGATGCCTTCTCATGGTTTTTTTCCCTGCGTTATACCTGACGTTGTCTATACAAGCACTCTGCATTTTCAGGAGGTCATCGATCAACTCTTAGCATCTCCCTTAAGGACCAAGTATTTCAAATGGGCAGAATCCTCTCCGCTTTCTTCTTTTCTTGATACCCTTGGTACATGGCCTCCAGCTGATGTGTTCTGGCTCCCCGCGCTGCCTCCCTTTCCTCCACACACTTCATTCTGGAAAGCTGTGCTCCTAAGTACCTGGCTTCCTCAGAGGAGAGAAGCGCTTTGCTTTTCCCCCCCGCTCTAGGAGAAAATGAGGTGCTATTGGCAACTCTTAGGAATAATTATCTGCAGGCTCCATGCTGAGACAGAAGGACAGAGCTCCTTCAGACCAAGGCCTGGGGTAGCTCATGCTGTGATCTGAGCCGGTCTAACTCTGACGTGGGGTTACATAGGCCAAGTCATGGTTCTGTGTGTGGTTTCACTATTAGTGCTTCAGTAAGTGATGCTTTAAGTTGGTCACTTCAGATGTAACAGCTGTAGGTTGTGTGATTCTCTTGAGAGTATTCACGCAAGAATTACCTGGATTGGTTTATAATGCAAAGACCTAACTTAATGTCATTTTTCAGCTTCAGAAAATACGTTTAAACTTTATTCTAAGCAGGATCTAATTTATTTCACTGAAGCAAACCCAGCTTGTTCAGGCTTTTAAAAACCAAACTAAACCAGTCTGGGAGTTTCAGCAAAAATTTAACAGCATTAAATGACGCATTAACCAAGACTTCATTATTTTTACCAGATATAGCATGGTGCACTGTAAGGACTATCCAAACTGACCTTCAGTTGTCAAGTTAATAGATGTGAGGCCCGTCTGGCCAAACCTCTACACCTAGTTTGGCAGGGCGGACCCGTGGGCTTCTCTGAGACGCTCAGCCCCTTGGCAGTGCTGCTGGCGTGTTGGAGCTGATCGACCAGAGCTGGGCTCGTGCCTCCGGCTCCTGATGAAGGATGTGAAGTTAGAAATCACAAGTGATAGGGTCTGGGAGTCTCTCTCTGCACGGAGCTTGTTCCAGGATTAGTGGATTTTGGGCCAGAGAAAGCCAGAGGGACTAGTCAATCTGTTTGCCTAGAGAGGAATTTACCTCGTAGCTGGTAAATTTGCCATGTACAGCTCAGATGACTGCATATGTATTACATCTAATTAAGCACTGTATTAATAAAAAAACAAACCAAAACAGAAAACCCCAAAACCAACCAACAACAAAATCCCAACCTTTTTAATTTTAGGCTCAGCTCTTGCAAATCACTAATAGACAGTGACAAAAAGCTGCAGGACAAACATTGTGAGCCTTGGGTTAGAAGCCAAGAAGTGTAATTACTGATGCGCACAACAAGCTATTGCATGTGTGGGGAAAGTGTGATCCTGGCATTGATTTTTCCATTACTGTATCAAGCTCCGTGTGTGAAGCATTAACAGTGCTTCAGCAGGTGTATGTGAGAATCTGTCATTTGCTACAGTTGCCTCAGTGCCTGCCCTCTAACAGCCCCAGAAACAGCCCCATGCTCCCTGCTGGGTGTTCTGGAGGTATGAGAAATGATCACTCGTGACACCTGAGAACTACATACAGAGAGGGGAGATGGCAGCACATCCTATCTGCAAGATTGCCACTGCCACAGCGCCCTGAACAATGCGGGGAAGGGAGCTGGGCTTCTGCAAAGTGAGCAGAAATTAGAGGAGTCATTTATCCCCCAAGAACAGGAGCTGCCAGCGCATGTGTGCCAATGTCCCCCGGTGCTGTAGTGAGAGCCAGCACCTGAGGAACGGACCTCCTTCGCTTGGGGCTTGGTGAAGAACTCTGCCTTGTCCTCTTATTAAGCCACTGATCCAAGGCAGACATGTAGAAGAGCCGTTTTGATTTGAAACTTCCCAATTCTCCTGTAAGGATATATTCCAAATCCCCAAGATACAACTGCTGTTTTAACCACCTGGCAAATTTAGTTTTCAAATGCAATTGGTAAAATGGTTGTTCCACATGGTATAGCCATCCTGCGCAAAGCCTTGCTTCCCTCTCTGCCCCACCTTCAGAGAGTCTTGACTTTCCCTAAAATGTGGCTGAGATGCCTTACTAGGATCCTCATGGTCCCAGGGAGAGACAGCAAAAGGAATCAGAAATGGTACACTGGAACCTCCACCTTGCAACAGGTGGAAATCTTGGGAGGGCACAAAATATAACAAGAACCAAGGAGATGGTGCCAGATGCTGTGGTTGGAAGGGTTCTAAAAGGAGGCGGGGGGGTGCATCAGGATTGATGCAGGGTTTGGATGAATCCAGAAATAACGATGTTGTACCAGCCCTCCATCTTCTCAGTCTGATCCAAGTGTAAGAGGTTAACGGCAAGAAGAAAGTAAGCAAAAGACAGAGTGGAACTGGGAGAGAAGAATAGGGTTGGAGGAGTGAGAGGGGATATTGAGGTAGGTTGTTGCAAAAGCAGTGCAGTGTTTCTCTAATGTGCTATATGGAAAAGTGAAAACCTGTTGAGATTTTATGATAGGGTCAGGCTCTGTGTGAGCATAGGTTTTCCCTGTGCTTGTTACCTGGAAGTGATAGCGCTTATCCAGACTCTCCCAGGATTAGTTTTACTATAAAACAACAGTCAGGGATTTGGCAATTGTGATCTAAAAGTAAAATTTCATCACTCTGCATGATTTGGGGCAATGTGATTCATCCCGTGCAAGAAAGTCCTGCAAGAGTATTAACTAATTTCACAGGAGTATAAAATGTGCTAAAGGAATTGCCCCCCACCCCGCACAATTATTTCCTTGTTTTCAGCAACCCCAATTGCTATTGCTTCTTAAGCAAATTTTCTAATATTGCAAACTGTAACACTTTCTAGGCTCATTGCTGTTTCTTTATGGTTAAATGAAGCAATAAGGTCTCTTGTTAAAAGTACTGAGAACAACCTCCAGCACACGGAACTGGGAAAACTAAATGTCTCCTCCCTGGTTTTTCCTTAGCAAGCAAAATTTCCCCACCCACAAATGTTCCAACACTGTCCAAACAAAGAAGCCAGCAGTAGAGGAAGGGAAACATGGGGATATTTTTGCTTTGTTTCCTAGGACGTGCAGATAAAGAGTAATATTATCTGCACCCTCCAGCTCATTTTAACTTTTACAGTACTCCATCAAACTCGTATTTCTCCCACCTTCCCCCCTGGCAATAACATGACACAAAATTAATTCTGTAAGTCACCCTGCCAACTGAACCCCACTCCTGCTCAGGCCAGGGAGCATCGCTCATGCCTCTGAGTCTAGCTCCACAGGAGTCACCTAACTGGTTTCAAACTGGAAGAGGGTAGATTTAGATTGGAAATTAGGATGAAATTCTTTACCCTGAGGGTGGTGAGGCTCTGCCACAGGTTGCCCAGAGTGGTTGTGGATGCTCCATCCCAGGTTGGATGGGGCCTTGAGCAGCCAGGTCTAGTGGGAGGTGTCCCTGCCATGGCAGAGGGGGTTGGAACTAGATGATCTCTGAGGTCCCTTCGAACCCAAACTATTCTATGATTCTATGGTCCTGCGTGGAGTTACCCCGAGCGGTACCGAGGCACTCGACAGGCAAGGCCTGGGGAGAGGCAGCCCAGCTCTGTGCTCTTTGCCATCTCTCGCAATGAAGGTCTCTCTCTGAGCTGTTCGCTTGCCATGGATCATGTCTGACAGGGGAGACCTGGGGGCAGTTCTTGTGCTTGCAAACGGTGTTACTCCGAACCCAAACTAGAAGACTGTGGTCTGCTGTCGACAGACCAGCTGCTGCCCTGCCACATTTGCCCTTCCCCGTGGTCTGTGCCCCCAGTACACCTCCGGCTTTGCCAGGAGGTATTCTTGTCTTTGTGGTTACTTCTCAGCCTGACCTCTCTGTTGGAAGGCTTCCAGCAAAGTTAGAAATTAATTTCAGGTCTCGCAGTGGGTTTATGTGATGCAGCTGCTCATCCGCTGGGAACACGATTCAGTCCCCAGATACAGGCACTGGACACTGAACAGACTGTGAATAATGGCAGTCTTCAATCAGTGCTGATCTGAGCTGGAGATGAAGCCGCTCCGAGAGACGAGAAGCTTTGCAGCACTCCTGTTTACAGTTCCCTTTGGCATGTCAAATCCCTACCACTGGCAGATCCTTTCTTTCCCAGGATCGTTCTGAAGCAAACTCCATTTAATTTAGGTCATAAACTTGTGTCTGATTTTCAGAGAATTATGACCTACTTTGTAGTGGGGCTTTGTGCTTGTACTGGGGCTTTGTGCTCTTTGGATAGAGAAACTAGTAAGTGAAGTAGCGGAGGACAAGCATTTATATTTAATACTAGCTTCTCAGTGTAATCAACCATAAAATTTGGGTTCTTCCCATATAGGGTTCTTCCTTGCAAATCTAACAGCTACTAGTTGTGAATCTGCTGCTTTTTCTCCTGACCTTGATGAAGTCTCCTGTACCTCCCTGTGAAGTATTACATGAGATTCTGCCCAAATGAAATCTCTGGCCTGAAACACAGCAAGGAGTACACAGCTCAGAATAATGCTCACTAAACTGATCTAAGCATTACCATATCTACTGGAAGACAGGGGAAAAAAAGGAGATAACCTTAATCCACCTTTCTCCATACTAATCTGAAGATGAGCTGGTGAATGGTCAATAAGGAGGCTGGGGCTCAATGACAGTCTGCTGAGCATCTGGCCTAGATCCTCAGCTGATGTATATCACATATATTTTGAAGCTCGTCACACCAGCAGCAGATTGGGTTCCTGGGCAGTAAATATTTACTTCTATAAGGCCCTACTGAACGTGAACAAACCATCATTTTCTATTCCAGCTCTTGTCCCAGAACGAGTCCAGATAAGCAAATTAATGCATGTTACAGCAAGACAGGCCAACACAGAAGTGTTTTGAAATGATGTTTTGGTTTTTGCTGGAAAGGAAACATGTCACTGATGCTGTACCTTAACCAGGTCATACTGAAGTCTCCCCAAATTATATTTGTCCCCTTCCTAAGACAATAAAAGTGCTACTAATTAGGCTATAATATTTCTGAACAGCGTGACAAATGGCAAGGTAGACATAATAAGAAAACCTCTAGGAACGTGGGGTAGCCAAAGACCTGATAGGCACACAGCCCTGAAGTCCTTACTTCGCTAGAAGTCTTCAACCTTCACTTTGCGTTTTCCAAGCAGGGACTCCAAGACAGGCTGTAACGCATTTGTCCAGTAGACTTGTCACACAAGAAAAGCTGTGCAGAAGTGCTTGGTTGGGCCTGCCTTTGCTGAAAGGTAAGAGGATCTCAGGCTGTTTACGAGAAGGTATTGCACAATGCACAACCCAAGTTAAAAATCGGGCTGGCAGGCTCTGTGGGAGCCATGCTGGATAGCACTTCCCCAGCTGCCTGGGTCAAAGGCTTGCATAATGTCAGGAAAATGAATGCTTATCTGTGATAATATTTGAAGTGTAAGCTTCATTAAAAATATCACCTACCGTAATTTTTTTCCAGCTAAGTATGCAAGTTTGGATTTCTAAGATAGAAAGAGAAAAAAAGGACGAGCTCATTGTATTGACATCAATTGTTCGGTTAATTTTAGACTTTGTGGCACTCTTTGTAAACCGTTTCACACATTTATGTCATTACAGCTGCACGTGAGTAATAATGCCAGAACACACACACTTGCTTTATCTCTCTTCCATGCAGCTCCAAGGGAGAAGCTCTGATGAAGTCAGTGCAGTTACTCCAATGCGAGACGCATTAGTCTCATCTTCACACCACACAGCCCCATAAACAGAGCAATGCTGTCGCTGTTTTGTTTTAAACACTCTGTTCTGCTCCCAGTCTTCAAATTTATGTTATTTGACTCTATAAATGTTTGATGGTCTCAGTGTAGCATCTAGTGGAGAAAGGGTAAATAACAGAAAAAATGCAAAGCAGAAACCCTGTGCCATTAACCCTTGTGCATGGCAGGGCTGAAAATGTGAACTGTTGGGGAGGGGGGATACTCCTTTCCCCACATCATGCGGCAAAAGACTTCAAGGGTTACTCTGAAGCGGCTGCAGTTCACTGGATACAATGCGGGGCTTGTAATCCTGGCAGAGCAGGATGGTATCACTGGCTTGAATTCAGCTCAGGAAGGTCTAAGTCTGAGGTACGCGACTGCTATGAAGGCCGGTTGTCCGTTAGGAACTTCCCTCCTTGGTTTAAATGTGCTCTCACTCAAGCAGTTGTGCTTCTGTCCTGGCTTACAGTCAGTCTTGACTTTCTTCTGTTCATACTAACACTGTCTCCAGTCTAAGTACAGAGCCAGAGCTGCTGCTCCCCAGATTCTGTCCTGACTTAAGCCCTGCACAACCCGAACCACGTTTGTGCTGGGCTGTGGCTGGCTGGTTGCGCTGGCAGAGCTGGCTCAGAGGGGACTTGGCTCGAGAGTAGTCCTGGACCCTCGGTGCAGCCAGACCTCTCAGGGTTCAGGAAAGCTGTGAATGCACAAGCAAAGCAGGAATTGTTCCTGCTGCCTTTCTGCAGATTTAATCTGGGATTCAAAGGCTTAGCTTTTGAGACACACCAAATCTCAGCAGGTCCTGATAAATGGGGTCCTCTATGTAATTATTTAACAACAGAAAAAAAAAAGCTGAGTTACATTTTAAACATTTTTTTTTCTTAGTATCAGTATTATATGCTGTTTATAAACAAATCAGAGTAGAATACCCATGGCAAAAAAAGAAGAAAGCTTGATTTTCAATAGTCCTGAAGTTAACAGACCAAATAATATAGGTCTTGTTTTAGAATTATTTTATTCAAACTTTATTGGGACTTTTTCATACGCAAAATCTCTTCAGAATTTTATGGGGAGGTGAACAAGGAAGCACAAATCTGTACACCAGAACCTGCCTCTAGGCACACTTCATCATAGAGAGTCCTCCAGAAGCACCACTGTTGGAGGAGGGAGACAGCTATGGAATTAATGATGGGGTTGCAGAGCCAGTTCCTCGTGACAGGGCATGGAAATGTGCTGCCTTGGGCAGGAATACAAAGTAGAAGGTAAGTATGTCCCTCATTAGGAGTACTCTAGAGAATGCTGGGATTAGTCCAAAATTATCTGAGATACAATTTCTTTGCAATTCATGAGGATTCTGTGTTGCCACATACATGTAGCAAGCAATTACAGAAGCATCTGCATTAGCCCGGTGGCACTAACCAATATGTAGCAGGAGACTCAAGGGTTACCCATTCTCTGTTTGTCCTTGCTAAATCCTCTAAGCAACATCCAGATGTGTTCCGGTCTGTTTAGTCCTTCATCCCCACCAGCCAACCAGAAGGTGTCAAGCGAGGGGATTCTCATTTTCCTATCTTGAAACAAAGAGTAGCGCTGGTAATGCTGCCTGCGAGCAGCAAGGCTGCTGAGGTCATCTCCTGACGTGCCTTTCAGCTCTCTCCTAATCTCAGTCCAGCCCCTCGCTACCTGATGTTTTCCTGTTCCTCTGAACTTCCGGGAGTCCCACAACAAAAGCCCACTGGAATCAGGACAACTGTGCTGTTTTCTGAGACCTTAAAAAAGGGCAGCAGACATCACCAAAAAACTCTCTCCCAGCAGTGACAGAGCCTGGAGCTGGAGAAAGCGAGCTCCAGATTTTTAAGTGGCCTCAGTGAATTGCTTTATGCACACTTTCTGCTGTCCTAAAAGTGACTTGGGAGCAACACTATTGGTAAAACCAAGCACTCAGAAAAGAGTTTGTTTCCAAGGTTGTTGTGAAATACAAAATATCGTTGTATTTTAGTTTGCATTCTATTTTTTTTTTTTTTCTGGCTTTCTCGACTTTCGTATTTCCAAGTCCCCACAACTATTACAACTACAAACATCATCATTATCATTCTTATCATCAGTACTGCGGCTGTTTGTAACAGTAGGACATGAAAGCTAAGATTCTTAGATAATAAGCAAATTTCATGAGCTGTGGGCAACATTACAGACCTGCTATAATCAGATAAAAGCCACATTAAATCTGCAATTAATTGGTAGCCTTGGTGGTGGCATCTTGAGAGAGATGAAGCACGGAGTGATCCTGTCCTCAGCGTGTGGTCCCTTTGTGGTTGAGTAAGAAAGGTGCAGGTGGGATGATGGTGTAAATGCGATACAATGCTTTATTCTTTTCAGTGCAGCCCGTAGGGCTGACAACTCAACCATTATTGGCTTCTCTGTTCTTCTATGTCCCTGCTAAGCCAGAAGCCAATATTGTATCTGTGAAAGCATCTTTTCAGGGCTCTATCCATGTGGTAGCCGTCAAACAGTTTGAAAATTTCCATCGGCTCTCTGGTCCTCTTGTCTTTCTGGTTGTTTCAGAAGATGTCATCTGGTACACTCCATCCATACTGTTTATAGGGTACATATATTTTTAAATAAAAAAAGAGAACACAGTCTTGATGTGAATTTTTTTCACCCTGTTAGAAAATGGAGTGAGCTGAATTGTGTGTAAATGCTGATGTGTTTGATTATAATTAATCTGGCTAATTCTGATACGATCAGCCCAAGCCTTCTAATAATATTTGCTATTTATACCATGAAATTTGGAACTACTTCAGGAAGCCAGAAAGTGAACGTTCCAAGAATCAAGAATGCAGAACGAGTTGTACAGTTCCTGGAAGAACTTAACCGGTCAAAAATCTCTCTTGACAATTTTAATTACTTTGCAGGGAGGCCAGAATGTGGGTGTACCAGGAAGTTGTTTGCACATATGTTTTGTTTAGCTGAGTCGCTGCTGTCGTGTCTTTTGTCTTTTTCTTAGGAAAGGTCAAATCTGGCAGTTCTCTGTACTGCACGCTCAAGTAGATGGTTAATGCAAGGTTAAAACAAACCACAACCGTCAATAAACACTCTTTTATTTTTCTCTTTAGAGATGCTAAAGAACGTTTACTTTTGAAACATGTCATGTTATACTGCAAAGAAGAAAGACATTTCTAGGACTGGAGTTGCATTTCTGGCTATTGCTTACCAGCGGGGGAAAAGCCTTTCACTGGTGCTTGCTGTTGGCAGACAATGCCGACCTCAAAACCTCAACTGTGAAACTGCCGAGCGGTGAGAGGTGACACATGCTCTCTGCGTTTTAGATGAGTGAGTGGTTCTGTGCAAACTTTTGTAAAGAAGCCTGTGAAAGGCCAAAGTAACCAAACACTACAGTATTTTTTGAAAACCCCACCAACAAAATGGGAAGGGATGACAGAGCAGCCATTTTCTCCTCTCTTCTCTTCTATGTGTTTCCGTTTTTCAGAAGCTCTCCTGATATTTTACTTGAAGTGGACCTGAAATATGAAAACTGCCCATCTGAAAGCCTGAGCTCTTTCCAGTGCTTGCCTTGCAGATCAAGGCAACAAAATTAACAAAGCAACTTCTTTGCAGAGGTGGAATGAGTATTGCTTATCCACACAGGTCACCTTGGAGAATAAAATGCCGTGGTGGCCTTCACTCAGAAGTGGAGATCTTAGCAACAGAAATGTAAATAGCACTGAGTGAGGAAAACCACAGCAACCTGTGCATATTTATTGTCCTTATTAGAATCATTGTTATCTGACTTGTAGCTTTGAAAGGAAACCCTCTAGCTTCCTGAGAGTTACCTACAATTCAGCCAGATACAGGCCAATGTAAAGTTAGGGGGAAAACAAAAAAAAAAAGCTGGTAGAGCTGGAATTTGCATGCCTGAGCTGCTTACTTCAGAATATTAATTGGAAATGTCTTTGTCACTGCAGAAAGAAATCAACAGCAGAATTGAACTAATTCCTTACAAACTGAGCCCAGTGGTACTCTCTCACTTTTGCATGTTTCCTTCTCTCCTCTCAAAGACTCCAGAAATGTTCTGACAAGTTGCAAAGCTAGGAGGCTTTGGTGGCAGTTCTTAGAGCTGGGTTGCTTAATGATGGACCTAGAAAAGGCAAAACCTATTTTAAAACATGCAACATAGCTCAAACCAAAGTTATAGGCTTGCTGCAGAAATTACTGGGTGAGGTTCTTCAGGCTAAGTCAAAGTGAAGGTCTAACTAAATGGTCTTTTTTTGCTTTATATCTATGCAGCTGGTTTGCCTAAAATAAGATCGCTATAGATCTCACGTAAAAATGTTCCTCAAATCCCTTTTATGGTTCTTAAAATGTTCATCACGTTTCACTCAGTACAATGTTGTATCAGGATTTCTCATGTTCAATACCCACAGGGTATGATAGGAAGAAAAACGTCTGAGACAGACATCCTTCTGCTGCAGTTGTAATATAAGAAAGCCTTAACTGAGGCACACCAAAGGTGCAGATAACCTGGCACCCTGCAGTTGCCTACAGTGGTAACTGAGCAGTTACAGCTTCATTTCTCCTCCTGTTCACCATCTCAATTTCTGTCAGTCTGAGGACAGAACTGGAGGCTCTGTCCATCTCCCTGCAAAGCAGCCTGTTCTTCTGTTAATTTGCCTAGTGACTTCTTGCTGCCCTTACTGGTTTTGGCATCTAAAATATCTCATGACAATGAATTACCCAAATTAAGCAGATGTTCTTTAAATAGTACTTCCTTGTGTTAGTTCTACACTTCCATCTGAAAAAGTATTATTGGATTAATCTTAGTTCTCATACGAAATGAGTGATTTTTCCTTGTTCACCTTTCCCATGTCAGATGTGATTTTTGATACCTGCATTACGTCCCATATGTCATTTAGTTTCCGTGTGGTCCCAGAGTACTTGATCTGTCTTACTAGGAAGGCACTCCACCCTTCTGATCAATCCGGTCACTCTTTTTTCTGTTTTTTCATGTTGTTCTGATGCTTAAGATGCTACTGCATGCTGAGGTGCTATAAGCAGAACGTTGTGTTGTATTAAAGAACATGCTTCCTGAGGACTTATACAGTTGTATTATGTCTTATGTTTGCTTTTTCATTCTCTTCTCTCCTTATCTACCTAACTACCTCTCTGAGCACTCAGAAAACTACCCAGAGTGACTCCAAAATACCTTTGCTGACTGATATGAACTGATTTAGAGCCTACTGTGCTGCACAGGTAGAGAGGTTTTTTGTTTTCCTCTCATGGACATCTGTGATCATTGCATTTGAGTTGCTATTTTAGCACCTACTCGGTCTTTACTGTGAATTTTGTTGCTATTTGGTGCCAGCAGTCTTGGGTTGGGTTTTCCTGAATAATTGTGAATCACTGGAAAACAGTCACCACACTGTTCACTCCTGTTTCCCTTCCCACTTGTGAATATGTTTTAAAGCACAGGTCCCTTTGGCAGCTCACTGGTTACTCCCCTCTTTGTGATCATTTACCCATCCATCTTCCTTTTGAAGCAGCTGCCAGTCACAAAAGGAGCTCCCCTCTTGTGCTCTGTAAAAACGTTTGGGGAAATCTCTGTACACAATTGCTTCATCTAGGCTGCGTGTTAAATGTTCTTCATGTCGTGTCTTTGGTCTCTTTATTGTTCAGACTGGGAAGATACCCAGAACATGCTGTGTCTCCCTCTGTCCCATACATTTGGACTTCCTGTCTGTGGAAATCAGGCAGAGAGTAAAGGCAAGCTGCAAAGAGGAGGCGGGAGATAGCAGAAGATGGTACATACTTGGTCTTCTTCCAACAGGGAGTTGGATTATGGCTGAGAAGGAATCCAGTGTCCCAATGTTTACACAAAATCTACATAGGCCAGCTCCTCCTTATCAATATTTGCTGACATTGCCGGCATTTTTAAAGCACTACCAGATTTGTGGTTCTCATCTCTTCCCACTATATGGTGATGAGCCATGTGTTAGACTGACTGGTCTGTCTTTTCTAGGTTTTCCCTGAAGCCTCTTCTAAAAATTGGAATGTCATATGCCACTCTCCGTTCATCCAGAAGGAAGTTTACTCCAAACCATAAATTACAAAGCAGAGTTAATAGTTTGGTGATTTGAGATCCAAGTGTCTTTAGAATCCTGGGGTGAGAAACACATCGTCGGGGCAGGCAGGTACTGTACAATTCACTGGTTGGCTCCCAAATAATACCTAATAAGTTCTGACTGTGCTCCTAAAAAAGATTTTTGTTGTGGCACTCACCTCAAAATCCTCCATAAAGAACAGTAGTAGAAAAAAAGCACTTAGCTTTTCTCCTGCAATTTCCTTGCATGCTCCTGTTACCCCTCTGTTGCCTGCTGGTTCCTCACGTTCTCTGGCAGATCTTCTGTTTTTGATGTATTTGGAAAAGGTTTTACGCTTCAAAATATTTTTTTGTCCTCTTTATGATGGCTCTTTATTTAAGTTCCCAGAGTTTATGCCATGCCTCTTTTGGATAGAAGCAGAAAATAACACTATTCTGCCAGTGAACGCACAAATGGCATTCACAACAGGCGCAGGTATTTGCGGTGGGTATCTAAAAATGCGACCTTGTGGTACTTGGGTGTGTGGTAAAGGCAAAGAAGTTTGCCGAAGGCTGGCTGGAGAAAAAGGACTTTGCAAAACATGGTCAAGCAACTGCAGGCACTAATGCTTCCATCAGCTTCCATTCTCAGTATATTCATAATATTCAGAATACACTCTCGGTATATTCATCTTTTATTTATTTTTAAGAGAAATACATCTAGCCTCCCAACTAGCTAGAGCTGCAGCAAGCCTGTTAACACAAATTACTATTTCAGAGGGTTCTAACAACTACTGTTGTGGAGCCCTATTGCACCAAGTATTGCACAAACTCAAAGAGAAAGTTAGTCCCTGCCCCAAACAGCAAAACAATTCCATGCCCATAGCTTGCTTGGGACTCTGCTGAACGAGCGTGCTCAGTATTTATGTCAATACTACGTTTCAACACTGATCCCAAAGCCATGTTCAAGCCCAGACTTGCCGGCTGTTCACACTGATCGATGGCTCGCTCCACACGGAATTTGGCCAGTCTCACTTTGAGGTTGTGCCTGTGTCCCTGAAGCTTCCGTGAGCAAGGCATGGATGTGTGTTTTGCTGAATCTGGACCCCACTATAGAGCCCGTATCTGCTATTGAACATATATTATGCTTGATCTTGGTGTTAAGCTTAAGTGCCTTGTGTTCTGCTCCTTTTCTAGCTAAACTCCACCTGTGGTGAGAGTCATTCATCGTGAATTGCTGTAATGCAGTGTTTAAGTATGTCATCCTGGCAACAAAGCAGTTTGTGTGGTATTTCAGTGAGAGCTTTAAAACCCCATTCACATTTTTAATATACATTTCTCTCACATAAATTATCCCAGCTTCGTTGGCAGGTCTTGCATGAGTCATAAGGTTGTTGGCACAAAGACATACCGCAGATCTATTGGGTAACGGAGACGCTTTTGTTTATTCTTACATTTATACGAGAGCCGTAAGGTTTAACTTGTACAAAATGCTTTAAGATACGGGTGTTTTACTAGCAGGACATTACTGGTCATGAAGTAACATATCCTCCCTAAAATGCATCAGCGTCAGCACAGACAAATCCCTATGCACTGGTTTGAAAATTAAGCTCTTACTATGTGGAGTAGCTATGCAGAAAGCAGCTTTCATTGCTTCTATAGGCAGGCAGACCGTAGCCAAAAACTTGCTCTGATACGTAAAGAGCGATGCTGCCAAAAGAGAAGTGAGCTGAATGCACCTTTTACATGTGAAAGGAACGTGTTCACTTTCAAGTAAATAATGACAGAGTCACGTTTCCGTTGCTTACTCTCTTTCATTCGTAGTTTTTGGAAGCGATCGCTCAGGGTATGTAACACGTAATGCAGAAATCAGAATTCTGCAAAGTAAGTTCTCTGCTGAACTCCACGTCGTAAGGTCTGAGCAATGTCTGTACGCAAACGTCCTGCAGGGCAGCTTTGCTCCATTGATGTTGTAAGAGCAGGAGCTGGAGAACTTTGTCTCAATAACTGTTTTTAACACATTTAGTGCTCTTGCAGTATAGGCCTGAGCTGAGGTACTTTGAACACAGAGAATCTTCCACTGCCTTTATTTAGGGCTCTGAATCAAGCCTTCTCTAAACGATGAATTATGGGAACAATAATGTATTGCGAGGAAATAACTTCAAAACATCGAGCCTTTAATATCTATCTGTATGTGTCACCACTTTTGTGACAGATTAGCAAAACATATCCTTTCCTAACATCTTCAAGATCACATTTGCCAAACGAATGTTGCGTAGTTCTAGAGTCACACTGAGTGGTTTGAATTGCTTCTCTATTACATGCTCTGTATAAAGTAATGCATTAATTGTTATTATTCTCAGATTGAATATAACTGTATGTTTTCCATAAACCAGGCACAAGTAAAGAACATTACACAAAAACATGAGAGGCACGCTTTGAAGCTTATGTGCAAGTGGATTAAAACGTATCTGTGTGGTATGTGAATAGATTTGCCATGATCCGAAGGAGAACTATCAGGAAACCAAGACAACTCTGAAGCTAAGGATACTTTTAATGCACAGAAGAACGTATCTTACCCACTGCTCGAGAGGCTGGTGGGAGTTGGAAACTTCAGAATGCAGCTATTGCATGTCTCTAGATGCAGCACCTTCAGTCTGTCAATATGACTATCAAAATACTCAAGAAGAGCTTGAGCAACATGCACACGGTACAGAATGACATTACTGATGCTCTGTGTGGGGCTTTATGAAATCACCAGCCTAGGAATTGTTCAATCCAAGTGAAATGTTCACATTTCAAACTTTGTCATCTTATTTATACACTTGCATTATAAGTTTAAATTACAGCAATTTATGAGGGTTTCCTAGTCATCATGATTAAAAAGGATATTATTTTTAAATGCTTCAGACTCTGCATTATGTAGAATTCCTGCTGGACTGCCTCCCTCAAATTCAGTGTTCCAACGCCTGATTCAACTTAGTCCTCAAAGAAGGTGAGACAGCTGGAGAATCCTTTGTGTCCTAATACTCAGGAAAACGGAGAGGATGCTAAAAGGGCTTGGATTATTTAGGCTAGTAAAATGGAGGAGGTACGACTACTTTCATTAAAATAATTGGGGGTAAAAACCGCTACGTGGGAAGGGCTGTTTAAACAAAGGAACAAAACTGGCACAAGTACAGTTTGGGCCGGAAAGGTACAGGTTTCCAAACATCGAAAGAATGACATTTTAGAAAGCTGCCTAATTAGAACAGGACATGCAAACTCCCCAAGTATTACTCTGCATCTTGCTATAGTTAGGAACGTAATTGTGAAATTCAAAAATTCATTCCCAGCTAGATATTCTATGTGTCTGCTACTTGGTAAAGAGACCATTGTGAGAGGTTGTATTCTAATAAATGGACATTAAAGATATTTTTAACCAAAACCTCTCACACCATATAAATACATGAAAGCACTGAGTTGTGTTAAACTAAGTCTTCCAAAGCCAACCTTCCCACGGGCCACATTTGAAAGTCTTTGTGTGGCCAAGAAGCACAATACGCCTCATACCTTGGAGAACTCTGGCAAGGACTTACAAGCGGAAATGACTGTCCAGGACATTTGCAGGGTGAGGCTGGGTGGACTTGTGGCCAAGATCAAGGGTTATGCCATTAAGATGGCTCCATTCCTCCTTTCTGGCGCAGTTCCTCTCACCGCAGGGATTTTGACTACCTGGCAGCCCTGATGTCAACGCTGACTTGCTGCCATCTAAATGACGTTGCCCTGGACTGGAAGTTGCAAACTACTTGCAAGCCTCATGAAACTGAGAGGCACCAGCTAGCTGCGTGTTGCTGAAGCACACTATTGCTGCTGCTCGGCTGAGCTCACGACCTTTCTTAAACAATTCCTGCAGCTCTGCTTTCTTATTACCCTCCTGTTTCCCTGCCAGTTCCCCGGGCCCGGGCTGCTGCCCCACGGAGTCCCTGGGCCTCCAGGGAGGCTTCGACCCTGCACACCAGGGTCCCCAGGCTGCACCTGAGGCTGCGGGAAGACTTCACCTCTCCCACCCCACTCCTGTCAGGGACACTAGAACCCATCACGGGGAAGGCTGCGGTTACACCCGCCCTTTCCACACCTCCACCTCTGAGGAGGGGGGATCTCCACTCTCCCTGGGCCCGGCTGTCCGCAGGCCCGAGAGGCTGCTTGAGCCGACGGCGGTGTTTCGGGTTACTGTCCCGAGGCAGGAGCGGGGCCCAGAAGACTGGCCCGCGGCTCCCACAGCCATAACCTCCCCGAAGACCAACCTCTGCCCGGAGCCTTGGGACAGCGGCTGCCGCGGCCAGACCGGCTTAGCACACGGGGCGGCGCTGCACCCCTGACTGACGGCTCAGGTGACCAATCCACGTTCACGCACGGAGGCGAGGCACCGCCCCCCGCTCTTGCTGGTAGGCCGACCAATCAGGCCGCAGAATGACCTCTCAGTCCTGCCCCCCTGCTTTACGGACGAGCAGCTGGGCCAACCACGAGGAGAGCACGCCGCCCCTTCCCTCTCAACTCTCGCGAGTGTTGCCGCGGGGGTTCCCGTCCCCCCGCCCGCTCGCCGCCGGGTGACTGCGCAGCCGCCATGTTGGTTGCTATGCTGCCAGTGCTGCCCGTGTGAGGCGGGCGGCTGTGAGGGGAGGAGGCTGCAGTTCCTCCCTCCTTCTCTCCCGCAGGCGCTCACTCGCTCGCTCGCTCGCCGGCAGGGAGGGCGCCTCTGCAGAGCCCCGCTGCCTCTCCCCTCCCCGATCCCCTCTGCCTCCTGGCCGGGGCTGCGCGCACGGCCGCTGCCGGCGTGTGTGAGGCG
>VZZY01023789.1:259152-376769 GCA_013400335.1 Eurystomus gularis | reverse complement strand
GGGGGTGTGTGGGGGGTGCCCCTTCTCTGCCCCCGCCGGCAAGAAGGGCGATCCCGCTCCGCTCAGGCCGAGGGGTTGGGGGGGGCAGCGAGCGGCGGGGGCAGGCCGGGGTCTGTGAAATGTGCTGAACTCGGCTGAACGCCTGACACGCGTGTTTTCCCCTTTTCTTTCTTTATTTTTTTTTCTTTTTTAGTGTGTTTAATATGAAAGTTTGCGTTCCTGGGCTTTCTAGGCACATGGGCGCGTTGCCCTGGTTATGGGCAGGGAAAGCGGGGTTGAGGGCTGTCGTTGCATTCCTCTGGTACATTTTTAGTATCTCCCTCGAGCAGAAGGCTTGTATAATCGCGTGTGGCTCTATGCGACAGAGGCTCTCGGTGTACCTGCTGATGGGCTCACTCGCGTACGCTGCTGCAGCACCAGCTGGAAGAGGAATAACGTCTTTTTCCTTTCAAAAAATCCCCCAAGAGCCCCTTGCTAAAGCTAGGTAGCTGCCAGTGTCGGTGAAATGCTCCCAGCGCTTGCCTCTGCGGAGGATACTTGTCGTTCAGATGTGAAATACACGTGAGTGAACTTTGTGCTGCTGCTTACACCCTTCCAGCGCTTCGGTGTGGCTAAGCTGGGAGCATTGCTTTAAACTCTGAGATAGAAAATATTGATGTCGTTTGTGTAGTACAGAAGTGCTAATGGATCTCAGCCGAAGAAAAACAGACTACAGCGTGTGCATACGTTTTCTCACCCACGGGGCATTTCTCTTGCCCTGGGCTAAGCTCTGTTGGATGGTAGGTGGGTTTGTGAGTGCACATGTTTGCCCCTTACTGGCAAATAGCTGCCCGGTGGTGTTGGGAGCCGTGTTCGCACACACGCGAACATTTATTTATGAGCTCGCCACATTGTAAGCGTGCGTTGCAGGAATACAAGAATGAGTTAGGTTAGAATTGGTAAAACCGTTTTCTTATTAGATGTGTATATTGTAGAAAAGTTTTCCAGTTCATTGCCTAAACATAAAATATTCAGTATCGTAATCTTAAGGGTGCCGTTTTCTTGACAATGGATTTCTTGCTTCGCTGACCTAAGAAGTTGTTTTTACATATTGGCATGACTGGTTTGCACCGTGTTGGTAAAATAGGATGCTGGGTGATGAGCTTACAAATGTGTACTTGTATGTCTGTACGTTTCCCAGGCATGTTTATGCTTTATAAACTCAGAAATGTAACTGTTGGTCAGATTTTTTTTTGAGATATTTTTGTTGTCATTACAGTTTCTGTGGTTTTTTAGATGATGTTTGTGTTTTTATTTGTAGTTTTTTAAAAGTTAGCTCAAACATTGAAATAAAAATGCGTTTACTTCAAAAGCAGAAATGTATTAATATTTTCCCTTTTGGTACATTTTCCTCATGTTTGCAGTTAAGTTTGTTTGGCGTTAGGTTCACCTGCTTAGGGTTCAGTATGATGTTTTATTTCTTGTTCAGTAAAATTTTCCATGAAATACCTTGTTTGTTGCCGTGCTTTACAATTCTGTTGTCCTGCTCATGTCTAATTTAGGTTGTACATAGCAGTATTGATTGAACACCCTTGCTAAAAATACTTGCAGGGTTGGGTATACTTACACTGTAGCAGCAGGAAAGTTAAGCCTATATGGTTTTTCTGTGACTAGAATTAATTTATTATGAGCAGCTACGTTTGTAAAACATGAATAAAAGCAAAATCCCGTAACCTTAAAAGCAATGCTAATTGCTCTACGGGGTGGGTGAGTTCTCTATTAATGAGCAGAGTTCATGTAATACTATTTACATGTCATTGCCATTAGCATATTTGGAATATATGGTAAGTTAATACTCAGAGTCCATCCTGCAGTGACCCCTATTTGGGCAGAGGGATCCGCTTACACCAAACTTGCTGCAGGAGCTGAAGTTCAAACATTCGTTCCGTAGACGCTAGGCTGGTGTTTATCATGAGCATTTGCTGCGCGTGAATGTTCCGTATGTTTTGTTGTTAACCTTTGTGTTTGTGTGGCACGCCATGTAGGCTTCTGCGGGTACAAAGAGCTGCAGGGTTGGTACCCAGAGTAACAGCCCAATACAATAGTGTGTGACATAATTACTTTGTGAAAAAGAGGGTTGCTTTTGTTTTTTTAAAAATCTCTCTGATGTTGTGACTTAGTGCTTCTGAAAGGTCCCGATCAGCATTTGGGGACTCCATCTCACTAGGATCTTCTTTTCCTTGGGAGGGTTATTTTATGAATGTTTTGTTGAATGTACATAAAAGTTTTGTGCTTTAATTTGTGCTCATATTTAAAAAGTGGAATGCGTACTCTACAAGCGTGTGTGGAGAAATCATGGAAGTTCCAAGTTTGAATATACTGGAGCGGAAGATACTCAGGATGGTTCACTTAGTCCCATAAACTAACCTGTACATAGGAAACAAAGACAGAATGGCTTGCGGCAGTTTAGACCTTTGGATGAGGTAAATGGCTTGGATTAAGTGTCTTCTGAAAATTATGATGGGTTAAAAATTCTCATTAACTTTTCAGCTGATCAAAATATAATTAAAAGAAATAGTAGGCTTGTGCATGCTTTTTTGCCGTTGAAGTCAGTGTTAGATTATTTTTCTTACATTAATGAATAGCATGTTTCTGTCGTCTTAGGTCTTCATAGTGCCATTACTTAGATCCTCTGATACGCTGCCATTCTGCCTGGTCCGTCCCCACCCCCGCCCCCAGTTTGGGTTTAAATTTGGTACAAGATCACATGAATCCCATGCCTTCATATCCTGTTTTTGTGTCACCTCGCTTCCATTCTCACCCATTTAAAAAATGGTCAAACAAGAGAATCTTTCAGCAGATGGTTGAGGGTGCTTTTTTTTTTTTTTTAAAATAGCACACTTTCACTCTGGTGCTGTCACTTTTCGTAACATGGCCAGACAGAATTCTCCTGGGTTTTATTGTGCTTCAGCCTAAACAGCTGTAAAAATGAGTTGGTGTGCAGATAATATGGGATTGTTTGTAGTGGAAAGAAGGAACTGGGAAGGTGGAAGAAAAAGGGAAGGGCAGAATGGCCTGAGCAGGAGACAAAACCACAAGAGCTGAACAGTGGCCTGGTAATACGACAGCAGGGCTTTACTGTCTGGGACAGCTGTTCAGATATGCTTGTTTGGGAACAGAGGCTGTTTTTCCTTGAGGACTTGAAATCCACTGAATTAGCACAAAAATAATTGTAGGTAGGCTTTTGAAAGCCTTTGATTTTTAAAATACTGCAGTTTTCCAGAAGCTTTCTCTGATACGTAATACAATTACATATCTGCGGGTACCTATTAAAAATCTCCATTCTTATTTTGGAGAATTTCAGAATTATTATAAAACTATTGCTATTTGCCACTTACAAATAAATTACTTCAAGTTTACAGCAGTTAATGTGTTCACAGAAGTTTTGTTGGCATGTTGACATAGGGAATTAGATACCCGGCTATGGGTTACAGGAATACGGTGGTCTTAGAGCCATCTGTGTTCCAGCACACTGAAGTCTGTGCTGGCTGCACACACGGTGTCCCAGTACACGCTACAGAACGTTACGGCTGATAGTCACACGGTTACTCAGGTAGATCAGGTGAGCACAGCTAGATGAATTTTTGGTTGAAATGTGAGAATTGAGCCAGCTTCTCCTTTCTCAGCGTACGCACCTTCAAAAGAGACATAGTAGGGTGATGCAGTTAGACCTCTCTTGGCACGCTTTGACTCCCGCTGCAGTTACATCTTGGGCAAGTTAGAAGGCGACTGTTGGATGATAAATGCAATTACATTTGCGTGGTTTATGAGTTACTGCCATCTTTACAGTTACAGGAGGAAGGGGGAAATGGCCAATATCCATTTAAAAATAAACAGTCTTTTAATTATGAGCACTTTATGATCTGTAATGAAGGATGCTCTGGGAAATACTTTCACTGATTGGGGAATGAAGTCTGTTGACTTTAAAGAGTTTTCAGGCCATCCATAAGATTGAAGAGGAAAAGACAGATAATCCATTTCCTATGGCGTATGTGTTGTTACGTTGCCTTTCTGGACATTCTTTATCTTCTGCAGGGTAACTAGCTGAATGAATAATGACTGAATTATTCTGCATGACCGAAAGCCCAAATATTCAAAGGAAAATCCAATGTAGTGCTGCTAGAGATCAACGTTTTCATGCTTGGATTTTTAAAATTAGAATGGTGTAGATTAGGTTGAAGGAGGATGTATCCAGTTCTCTTATCAGCCTGGGATTTATACTTTAAATTAAAAATTCCTAAATATCTGGTACTAAATGCTGAAAACCTTGTTCTAATTAGGGCTTCTTAGGGAATGCTGTTCCAGTTTGGAGGCCTTAGATGCATGTAATTTTGCTATTTTGTTTGATAGTTTTCCTTAATTTAAAAAAAATCATTTAAATGTAAGATCCTTTTTGGTGTTTGTTAGGAGTAAAAATATAAATTTATTTGGTTTTATGCTGTTAACTGTTTGGTTTAAATGAATGATCCTTACTTTTGTCTCTAAAAGGATATTAATTTTTAAAACAGTCGAGTGAACTTCAGCTTTTTGTGAGTCTTTTGATCAGTTTATTGCAGTGTGTACCAATATCACTGCCCTACAAAAAAAAAGTGAACCCAAACCCCCAGTGTTCTGACTGTTGTAAGATACAGCAATGAGAAACAAAGTGTATCAGTGCTGCACTGAAACTAGCTGTCTATTGAGTGCAATGGAAGTTACTTTACAATGGTTTTTCGTATGAGAAAATTATTCTTAGATAAGTCTTACTTTTTTTTTTTTTTTAATGACATCAGTCAGGTTTAAAAACAGAAATTGAACCTATATCTGCAGCAGATAGCTCTCCATGTAAACCAAAGCAGCAGCTGGTACAAGATAAGAACCTGCTGTGGCTCCTTTGTCTCGGAGAGATGGGCTAACATGCTTTGTCTTGGAAGAAAGTTAACAAGCAAAGTTCCTGTGTTTTCTTTTCGTGGTGGAAGGTGGTATTTGCAAAAGAGTCAAGTAAGTGGATTTGATACACTGAAAAGCTGCGTTTTTAAAAGAAGAGATTCACGTGTGATGTACCAGAAACTTGTGCTCCCTCTTGTCTGTGCCAGTAGAGATGCAGTGCTGCACTGACTTCATAGTTAGCTCAGCCTGGAATGGAAATAGAAATGGTAGTTCCTCTGTCCCTTTAGGTAGAGCAATGACGACCTTTTCAATAAGAGCAAGTAGAAATACACCCCTCAGTGGAAGAGCAGTTCTTGCCATTCATGTTCTCTGAACTCCCTGGTAAGCACAGCTTTGGCTGGATGAACAGATAATTTCTTGATGATGATTTGGCTGACGTTTTCCTAAGCCATATCAAATAGTTGTAAATTAATAAACATGTTCATTGTAATTTAAAGCTCTCATCTTAACTGATTTGAACAAAACAAAAAAAAAATCCAAAATAGAATGTATTTCTCTCAGGACAGAAAAAAACGCTTCCCAGATCTCACAACTGTGGTTCAATGCCTTTGCTTGAAAAAAAAAAAAGGAGGAAAATCACTTAGTAAAACTATGGGTTTGTGTGTTTTGTGTTTTTTTTTTTTTTCCCCACTAACCTTGCCAGTGAATTCAGAAATGTTTTTGAGGAAGACACCTGCAGTCTTTCCATGAAAAATCGGCTTTGGAGAGAGTTAAAATTAACGTATGTCACTTTGCATTTGTCTGTCTTGATAGTTGCAACAAGCTTTTAGTGTCATCTGAAAAAGCAGTGAGGCAGGTTTTTGTCAATGAGGTGTGAATAGGGTTAAAGACGAGCAGTGCTGACCACCAGCGTGTGTTGCATTGTAAGGTGTATTCCCACAGGGAGGTGTTGGCTGGGTCTGGGAGGCAGGCTGCTGTTGCCATTGATGCCACAGTCTCTTTTTACTACTTGAGTGCAGATGAGGCTATGGGCGAGTCTTGGGAATCCTAATTCCCCGTTTACTACATTTTAGGCTTGTATATTGGCTCTGTAAGAAGATACTGCATCCTGTTAGCTCATCTGGATGCACCTGCTTTCTATGGAGCTGATCTCTTTAAGTCTAAAGTCTGGAAGGACCTTTCCAGGTGTAATGTCTATGAAAAAGGAGTTTGAAAGATTAAAACGTGTCTGCCGCTCAAACTGAAGGGATGTGTCACTTTTGTCTAAGTCTGGATGGAGAAGAGGGGGGGGAAAAGGACAGCTGCCCTGCAGTGATTCTAAAATGTGTACGGTTTTGAAAAACACAATGAAAAAGGAAAGGCGAATATGTTTTCTGCTGTTCAGTGTCAGCAAATCTCATGACCTCATGAGAATCTTCTGCTGAAATAACTGGTACACACAACCATAGGAGGGAGAAACTGAAATACAAACGTGGCATTACAGTGGAACAAATAGATCGCTTGGCTCTATTATGGGGTTATACCTCTAAATTATTTGAGTATTTTTTGGTTCACTGGTTTTCTGCGAGCCTGAATTGGACTACTGACTTAGATGTTTCAGTTGCTAGTACGGTTGCTTCTAGTTGTGTTTCTAGCATCTCTTCTCAAGTTCACCATACGTGCAACTAGGTAAGGAGGGACAGAACATTAATGATGGTAGCAGTTTTTTAACTTTTTTAACCCTTCACTAGTGAATACTTTGTTTCTATTTTCATTTTCTACATTAAAATAGACAATATAAGTCCAATTCATAAACTACTCAGTTTGGAATTGGCTTGGATTTTTTAAACCTTCAGAGATTTGTATTTGGGGCTGAAGAAATAATTTCATTTTCAAGATCTTTGTCAGGAAAATGTTACTTTTTGCTTTGGTTTCCTGTTTAATGTGATCTGCTTATAATTTTTTTGGCATCTTCACTCCATAGATTTGCTGTTACTTTAGAGACTGAAGGCGTTACTTGGTGATACTGTCTTTTCCCTTAGCTCCTACTATAGATTTGAGTCCTTTGTTCTACAGCTCTGAGATCTGCTGGGGGAAGTGACTTGATGTGAGTGTCTGGGGAGGGGCAGAATGTACTTGGATGCTCTCTGGGTTCTTTTTGTAAAGCTGCTTTTGACTTTTTACAGTCCCTGTGCTTGCAGAAATGGGATTATTTTCAAGTTTTGCAATAGCGAAATTTTGTTGCACTGAATAAGAGATAGAATAAATATGTTAATTAAAATATCTCTGCTTTAAAACACATGTCACTTAAAAGGCTGAGAGATACAGTAAGAACACGAAGTGTGAGTAACCACTAAGGATATATACAGTTACAGTTAGAACAAAATTCCTCTGTAGAAGACTAGAAAATAGACTGAAAATTAACATCTGACAAAAATTCCTCTAAGACGAAATTCCTGGAGGAGAACTTCATTCTTGAGATTAATTAAATGAAAGATTAGAAATTCTCTAGATAGCGGTAAGCTATTTAATAAAACTGAAGTAAGCAATTAAGAGTCAGTTGTAGCTACCAGCAGAGGCATTGCCTCCTTTCTATGATCCTGGTGCTGCACGACACCCCTCCCTGCCCCATCACGTGTGTTCTCCTTCCTTTTACAGGAAAGCTGTATGTGAGGCTCCTTGATTCTAGATGTTTTCTGCAGAAGGATTTTCATAAAAAGCATCCCTCTCTGAATAAGGGTGATGGAGATGATAACTTCTGTGGCATTGAAAACACACGGTCTTGAGAAAACAAAAATAAAAATGCTTTGTAGGAATTATACTAATGAAACGTATGTGAGAGAGTAGCTTGAAAGAGAAACCTTATTAACATCTGAAACTTTAGCTAACATTTAGCCACCTTTGAATAGAACTTACGTTGCCGGTAAAGCTACTTCATCAAATCTCCAGTTTATCTTTCTAAGATACATTGATGTAGCGTTTTTCAATCCACTACAATATTTTTTTTCCTGTATCTTCCAGACAAACAGTTTAACTCTTGACTGTTCTGGGAAATTATTATAGCAACTCTGCTATCTGCAAAACACATTTTCCACTTAAGTCTTTCATATTCATTCCGAATATATTTTGCGTTTTGCTGCGTCTGGTGAGCTGTGACACTTGCATGCTCTAGCAGTTGTGTACAATAAACTGGGATGTGTTGTATCACCAGAGATTCATCCCTCGTCTGGAGGTAACGCTTGATAGCAAATCACATCATCATGTTAGGGAGAAAAATATGTAACTGCAAGTTGTCCCTGGATTCCCCAAAATTGAAGTAGTTGTCATAGTTCAGCAGAATTTCTGTGCTATGAGTAAATGGGGAAAATAGAAAAAATGAATCCTTATGTGTACCAAGTACTGCTATTACAATAATTTTGAGTTTCTTCAAGGTAAGTTACTGACGGCTTAAGTTATTAAAGGGAAGAGTGCTTTTACAATAAGATTGTTTTTTCAGAAGCGTTCATTACTTTCTACTCTAAATTTATGAGTAAACAGATCTGGTCTTCGGTGGAAGTAGAGGCTGATACAGAAGTTCTGAAGTTAAATTTCTTAATGTTATTTTTCTGCTATAAACAGAAAACCATATTCTAAAAATCTGCTTTGTGGACTTAGGACTCAGAAAAAGCCACAGTGAAACTTTCAGTAATGTATAAATATCCTTATTTTTGTAACATCTAACATTAAAACATAATCCATTGTCAGATTTAAAAGCAAAAGTGCAAAAAGGGAGAGATGAGATGCTTTTCCTAGTGGCTATTTATTGCATTTAAAATAATTCTATGTGGCTAAGTAAAAACACAAAATTTCAAGGTGGACTAGTTATTTTTGTTGTAGCTTCCAAAGCATGGAAAAGGGCTTGAAGCCCACTTTGCTATAGAAAACGTGTCGTGCTTTGAAGGCCTAACATTTCTGAAGATGAGGCAGGATTCCTTGTCCTGTCACACTCATCTCCTTACAGTGTTGGTGGGATTTCCAGTTGCCTTGCAGATGCTTTAAAGTGTATCGAGTGGCATAAAATGAATGCTTATGCACAAGGACATTAGGGACCTTCAGTGCACTTCCAGCACTTGTAGAGAATGTTTTATAATATAGGTATTCCTAATAGCTATATTAACTCATGTCGCCTGAAATCAGTAGGGAATTAGCTTTTCACAAGTGTGTTTAGTGTCCGTAATATGATTAACAGATGTTGCACACTTTGGATACATCTGTACACATGCTAAATAAAATACCTTCATACTGGTTTGTAGTGGACAAAAGGATGGAGGTTAACAGTAAAGCCATGTTTTACTATAGAACACATTAGAAAAGTATCCCAAGATACTTTGAAATCACCTTTGAGAAGCAGACACCTATGTTCATGTTTTTGTCTTCAAGAGTGATAGGGAAATGTATTTTGTATGTTGTTTTTGTGTTAGACTTAATAATTTCTACCAAACTGTCATACATGCTTGCACTTCACAAAAAATGTTGAAATGTTCTGTTGACTTTTTGAAACTTTTTTTGGCAACGCTGTACTTTCCATTTATTTTGTCCCTTGTTTAACAGTTTTTGTGTGTGTTTTCAAAAGCACTTCCATTCACCATTCAAGGAATTCAATAGAATTCTAATAGGAACTGCACATAAATAACTGCAGAAATCAATGCTTCAATTCAGCCAAGAGTCTTTTGTGACTTCAAAAGCCACAAGAGCATTTATTATTAGAAACATACAATTGACTTTTCTTGTATTATCATTTTGCATAGTGATTTGGTTTTTTACCACCACAACAAGATGTTTGACAGTTTCATTTGAAAATGATGTATTTACATTTGGCGTTCCAAAACAGTGTAATTTTTATCTTTTCTGTGAAGCTCTATTCACATTAGTTTGCACGCTCAGCTCTGTGCAAAGATTGTCAGTGAAATATCCACTGGTGGATTTCTCCTCAGAGGTCAACCAAATGTTAAGCATAATCTCTTATTCCTGTTTTGTGATGAAAATACAGAAGAAATTTTTAATGAATGGAGTTGTTGTGTTAGTTTTTGTCTGTTCAACTCATACAATATAAAGCATATCCTCTCCTCTGAAACGCTCAGTTTCCTGAGTATAATGATCACAGCAGTAACTGACCTGTGATAGCACAGGGTTGTCTTGGAAGTACTTCCAGCCTTTAGTATTCACATTGCGTCTCAGGCCACATCAGCTGTAACGGTCCTTTTGATCCTGAGGTTTTTAGGTGAGTTACAGAAAACGAGATGGTCTCAAAGGAGGTTGGTTGAGCACACTAGAAGCTTTAGAAAATTGATCCTTCTTTTGTTTCGAAACAGCCCAAAGATGATGTGTCATGAAATACAGCACTCTGTGTTCAGTAGTGCTTACAGCCTTGCAAATGGACCTCTTGAGTGCTGTGGCTTTTGGGCAGCTCTGGTGCACAGTTTCCATCAGGTTATCACCTTGGGTGGAAAGCACATGCAGAAGGAAACAGTTCTGGTTGTCAGGAATAATGGATTTTTCTGCTTTAATGTTTTGGTTTTTTACTGTTGCTGATAGTTTGAAAAACAAAGTCAAAACTACCAGCAGGAGCTTTTAGATGGTAATAGTCTTCTGCCACCCTTCCATCTTCTAATTCCTGCTCACCAGCCAGTTTGGTTCTGGGTGAGGAGGATGAGGTGGTGTTAAGAACTGCTTTGTGGAATTTCATCATGCTGACATTTGTCACCCACCCCTTTGACTATCTTGAGATGCAGACAAGCAGGGCCATCCTCATCTGCATTGCTGCATGAGCAGGTGCTGGTGCTGGATGCGTGTTTTGGCACTTAAGAAACATTTCAGCTACGTGAAGAAGTTGGGAAGCGTGGCCTATCTCTAGTCCTTCCCTCTCCTCACGTTTGGAGTGGAAGGACTATGTGGGTGAAACTTGCACTGCACCTCAAGAAAGGTTTTAATGATGAGGGGGAAGAGAAGACAGGTAGACCATGGTGGGGAGCAAGCCTAGTCACACAATGTCATAACCGCAGTTCCGTTAGTGTTCAGTGTTGTCGTTTGGAATAGTATGCATTTCGGATTTGAGTGCTGTCACCGTGTTATCTTAAAAAAAAAAAAATAAAGGAAGCGAAGTCAGACCTTCTGTTGGTTCCTCAAAGTTCTTCCCCATTTCCTTTCACCACTTCTGTCTAATTCAGATTGCGTTTGAGTCAGCTGCTTTCATCTTGACACTTATGTCATTCAAGCATCCACAAAGTTAGTATGCTAATGTCTGCACTTCAACTGATAGTTACACCAAAACCTATCTTACTTTTGTCACTGCAACAGGAAGCTTCTTTTAATTTCCCTGGCTTTTCAGCATTTGCAGAAATGAGGTAATGGAATGTTGCTGGCACAATTTATAAGCCGAATGTCTGAAGTTTATTAAACGTGGTTTTCTTCCTGAAACACACTCTGGCACTTCCTATGTTCTTGTAGGTGCTTGGTGTTTGACTGGTGTATAAACTGGAGTGGAAGAAATAATAATGGGCATCTAAAAATGATGGTTTTGTTAGGGCAGCTTGGTTCTGTTAAGGGGCAAAGAAGGCTTTTTAGATTGGACTGAAAGCAAGCATTCCTTTATATTTTTAGGTTTGTGGGTCTTCTGCTTCATTATGAAACCTGGCTTATGTCAGTAAGCAAAACAAACCAGACACCTCAGGTTTTTCTTGAAACCGCTGTGGGTATTATCCATCCTCTCTTGCACTGCTGCACTTAGGTAGCCAATCTCAAATGTATCAGCGGAAAGGAGAAAAACACCTGTAATTTGTTTTGAATACAGGAGGGAGAAACAGAAAAGAAACAGGTAAGAGATGGGGGAAACTGGGAAAGAAACAGTCTTCCCAGCTCTTGCAAGTAGAAAACCTGAGGCGTGTAGGTGCTGAAATGTCTTATTGGTATGGAGCAACAAAGACTTTACTGCTTGATACAGCGCACTGTGTTTTGTAGCTCCACCCGGTCACTGAACATTGTTTTGAGCTGGTTGAGTTTCCTTATACCCTGTTTGTAGAACAGGTGCTTAGAAATTCATCTCAGAAACAAAAATATAGTCCTGAATTTGGACTGAATTCTTCCCTGACCACTTTATTTACTGTATTTTTTTGCTCGTCATTCCTTTTGCAGAAGTGCTTTCTTCTGCCTGGGCAGTGTGGCTGTGAGAGTCTTGCTCTCTATATAATAAAAAAAAAATGTATCTAAAATCTGATTGGTGTTATATTTTAAGCTTAATAAACACCCATTGGCTGTATATGGGGGGAAAAACTTGTTTCCAGGTGCTTGAAAACTAGTATTTTTGAGTCTCGGGTGTTTCAATCTCAAATTCAGCAACCTGAATTCTTTCTGGTTTATCGTTGAACTTTTTTGGGTATTTCATTTTGGTACTGCTTGTTACTGGAACAATTTCTCAACTGTTCTGAATTGATCTACTTTTTTTTTCTTTTGAAGCTTAAAAATGAGTCTATTTAAGCTTTTGCAATACTGAGCCGCCTGAGAGACGACCTTCGGCTGTCCCGTGGGCTGTGCGCCTGACTAAGCATCCTCATATGAGGAATTCCCTTTCTACAACAGCATGACATAGTTGGTTTATGTTTGTATCTTATGACCTACTAAAAATACTCTTTCCTTCCCACTTACCTTCCCAAATCTCTTCTGCAGAACCCGTGTATAGCCACTTTTATTCAGTTTCTATATTTTTGCAGTGGTTTATGCCGGGTTGATGGAGTATAGAAACTGTCCAAACTTGTAAAAGAAATGTATATTTTCAGAAAACAGTTTTCTGACTAAATTTTTAAGAACAAGTGTTGTTCTTATCTTCTGAAGGCACTAATAACACTTTAAGAATGTTGTGTTAAAAAAAAAAAAAGCCTAAATTTACACTTGTGTTACTGGGAATGAAGTAGATCTTATTAAATGTCAGCAAATGACTGGATACAGCGTCCAGGAAGAGCTGTGAGAACTACTAGGAGTAGTAGAGAAAGCGTAAATTGGATCAGAAGCTGACCGAAGAGAAAACTGCCAACAGCTAGACCATATGAGCAACTGACAGGGTGGAGAGAGATTATTAGTCATGCTGTTCAAAAATCAGTCTTGAAATCAATCCTGTCTCATTACATTGATTAATAACCTTGGTGTAAGAATAAGGTCTTCTCTTATTAAAAACTGTAGATAACAGGGTTCAGAAAATTTTTTAGTATTTCAGAGGACTGGGTTATCCTGTAAAGAAAATAAACTCAGATTTTGAGAACTAGAAAAAAGGTTCCATTTAATAATACAAAATCAAGTATTTAAGGCATAAGAACATTTCCTTGGTTTTAGGAATAATCAACTGGTAAGGAGGAACTTGGTCTGCATTGGCTAACAATTTTTATTATGGCCTTGGATAAAAGAGGAGACTTGGGCATAGTGTGCTTTAAGTTTCACCCACAGCACCAACCGGGGGTGACCACATATGTTGGAGAAAAAGTCTCAGTGCAGAATTTTGACCTTTTTTTGGTAAACTTGTCAAGGTAAAGTGGGGTCAAATTCATTAGTTTCCGTAAAACATAGTGTGCTTTAAAAAATGTATTTAAAAAACAATTTTCTAAGAAATAAATAAACCTTTTGAAAGTTTAGGCTGTTTCTCTTGCACAGTTATCCAGATTTCCTTTCCTTTTTGTATGAGAATACACCTGGAAACAAAGCATTCTGTGAGAGTTTTACAGTGTCTTAGTTTTTAAAAGGAATTACAGAAATTGGATTCAAATTCATAAGACACATTTACAATTTTAACATCGATATTAGAAACTTTGTTCCAACAGTCATCTATATTATAGGTAGATATCCCGCTTTACTGAGGTTATGGCAACAAACTGGAATAATGGCCTCTTACTTCAGGAGATTTGTGCTGAAACCAGGTGAGGTCATAGAAGAAGTTCTAGTTCTGTCCCCATTTCTCTGAAAAAGAATGCTGCTATGGATTGCCCTGTTGGGACAGACAAAAGGCTGATCAACAGGAACATCTGGATCCAGCTGTCAAATGGCCTGGTGTGGCAATACCACTAATTGCAGCTTGTGTCCTAGTTCAGATTTACAGCTTTTGCAATAAGATTATCACTCTGTTACACTTTTTTTTAATGTTTGGAAAAAAAAGTAGGAAGGGGAAAAAACGTTTTGTTGTTTCTGAGTATTTGAGGTAATTTTAAGAATTGTGAGCTTTAAAGGCTTTCATACACCTACTAAAAGGTTTCATACACCTACTCTATGGGCTGGTCTGGCTGTCTTAAACGCTTTTTTTCAGTGCTGACAGTGTGCCAAAATGAGCTGATCATAATGTGTTCTAAACCTTAAGGATGTTTGGAATGCTTTTGATGGTTTGTATGTCTATATGTTGTGTGTATAGCAACAGGATTTCTCATAAAGTATTGTGCGTTTTAGTTAAATGCTGAATTGCCTTTAGACAGAATCCTTTAGGATTTCTGTTCTTGCTTGTGTTTATTCTTATCTGAACTTACTTGGGTAGGATCTATTACAGTACCAAAAAAATGTACAGGATTTGTGTACATAGGAGTTTCTTGTAGAGTAAAATGCTGCTAACAACCAAAGTCATTGTTTCAAACCTGTTATTGTGGTTATTCTTATTACTTATTGAGTGTCTAATTGACTTTTGATTGAATTCTCTTCTGAAATGAAATAAAGGAAGCTTTGCTATTGAATAACTGGGTGCTGGTTTGGATTATGTTAGAGGAGGAAAGAAGAGAGAGAAAGAAGAAGATATGTTACGTTTTCAGTAAACTGCATTGAAACCAGAGCATCTGAGGTGATTTGTCTTGAGCTTTTGGGCTAGGAAAAGGATTTTGTGGAGTCTTTTATGAGTCTTAAACACTTGACTATCAAATTGCAGGGAAACACAAACTATCCATATGAATGGAACATAAAATTAGAACATGTGAGAAGTAATTATTTTTCATGTGATGGTTAAAAATTTTACATTACTTGGGCTTCTTAGCACTTACAAAAAGTAAATTTAAAGTATTATTTTGGCGTCTCTCTGCATTTGTTTTAGAAAGAAAACTTATGTTTCTAAATCAGTTAAATGGCTTTAAAGAGTTCATTTGCCATCTGAAGGGCATCTAACAACTTGTAAGCTAAAGCGAACTAAGCCATTTAATAGATAGGTGCAGCTAAAAATACATAGGGAATCTTTATACTTCTCCTTTCCCTGTGCTCAATTAAACATTGGCTACTATGTATAAATATTTTTCTTCTGTAGCAGTTGCTGTTCCAAAACCTGCACCTATGCCTGGTGTAGTCATGTTCCAGAAGATGTTAGCTCAGCCACACACTGTTAAGCTGATGTCCCCTCAGTTCTTCTCATTGACTGTAGCAGTAATGCATCCCTTGAGCACTGTAAACCCTCTGAAGCAAGGTTCTCTATGGCTATGCAGATTCCTACGTGTATTTTTTTAAGGGAATTCTTCCAAATGTTATTAATACTTCACCTTTTCAGAAGAACGCATATGTTCACTGACATCTTAAGAGTTGTGTTCATGTATCAGAACCTTTCTGAACAGTAATATGAATACATTAAGTCTTTCACTGAGGAAAGTTTTGGCTCTTACTGTTGAGAAGAGAAACTTGAAAGCGTGTATAAAGGTGATGCAGCTCCCCAAACCTGTAGGGAGCCTGCAGCAGTTCCTACAGGCAGATTGTTTCATCCATTTTAATTGCCTTTGCCTTTCTAATGCCAGTGCCACAATCTCAGTACCTCTCATGATCTCCTGCTGTGGCCAGGGTGTGACGGAGGCGTGTGGTCATTGCTGATGTCGACCGATAGGTCTTTGACTAGCATGGTGGGCAGAAGCAATTGCACAGAGAGGTCAAGATCTAAGATGCTGCATTTGAGTAGCTGTTGGAAACAGCTGATAATGACAGAAGTTTGGAAGGAACAGAACAGATCTTGCTCTAGCTCTTCCTTCTGCTACTGCTTTTTTTCTGTTTTACGCACAACTGGGTACAAGTACAGGTCTTTGGAGTCCATCCCTGTACAGCTACGTGGTATTTTCAGGTGGGAGATGTAGTATCATCAACTTGGCCTTGCCTATCCCACTCCCTGCTGCCTGAGCTGAAAGTTTTATACCAGGTACGGTAGATGCACTGGCACAAAACTCTTGATAGCACATCATCTTTAATCTCTTTTGTGTTTTCATACATCAGCATATCATGCTTTGTCTTTTATTGGCAAAAGTGGCAATGATTACGATTATTTCCAGTATATGTTTATCTGTTTGGACTTGGACATCTGCAGGATAAGAAAAAATAATTGTGAATTAGAAGTCTAGACTCCAGCAATATTCTGGCAAATAGTAAATCTGAACACGCAGTAAGAAACTTAAGTGAAAATTTCTGCTTAGAAAGACTAATTGTAGAAAGGTGTATCAGCACAGATTACAACGGGAAAGTGTGTCTTTCTGGAAAGGTCTGCCAAAGTCATCGATGAGGAGAAAATCCAGTCTTTCCTGAGCTGCTTTGTGTGATTGTGTGCCAAAGATGACATGTTAAAGGGATCACAGACTTTACGCCAAGTTCTGTGGGATTTAAGGATTGCTTGTTAGCTAGAGGAAATTTTTTTTGAGTTGCATAAATTAACCTTTCTTCTAACAATTTATCTTTTGTTTATGTATTACTGTTCCTTGTTCATTTATACTGTCATCATCATTCTTTTCTCCCCCCGCCTCATGTACTAGTCACTTCTCATACCGCAGGGAGGAAAATTCTGCACAGCATGCGTTGCAGATAAGAACCTGAGGGCTGTCTCGGGTCAGGTTGAAGATCCAGAACTCTGTAATCCTGACAGTGATGGATAACATGGAGAGGTATAAGATGCGGGTCCTGCATACAGTGAAGTTTCCTTGGGATAACCACATATGAACTCCATTATAAATCACTTTCCTGGTTTGGTTTGGCTTTAACATGTAGGTTACTGATGGCTATAATATTTATTCTGTAGAAGGTGCAACTGTTTTGAAATGTTGGTGGTAAACCCAAGAGCATTTCTGGTGTCTTTTGGGCGCTGAAGTAGTGGACTGCAAAGGAAGCCACTAGTGTATTATCTTCTAAATAGAGTGTTTTGTATAAGCAGTAGTGTTCATTTTCATAGCGAAAGAACGAGCATAAATTGAAAATTGTGAGGATCGTGTTGTTAATACATATGGCATGTAACTGTTATAAAAGACCTTATTCTAATGCCAGTACCTGATAAGAACAGCAAGAGATGTATGACCAGTGTGGGCTGCTGCCACTGACTCACTGTGTAATGACAGGCAAATTAGTTTTCTGCATGTCGTTCTTCTCCTTTATAAATGAGAAATATTGTTTCCCAGTAAAACTCTTCGAGATCCTTGGATAAAAGGAGGGGTTTTTTTTTTGTACGCCTACTGAGTATATAAATTTGAAGTGAGAAAGTGCAGCAAATACCAGGTTCTATGCAAGTCTTTTTACCAGTGCAGGCACAGTACGATGAGTCTTGCTGCTCATTATAGATTGTATTAAAGCACCTTTTAAAACACAAGCAAAAAGAGGGGTTTAGGTCAGACTTGGCACTTGAGTCTGTGTTCTGTTCAAGCCTTTTCCTAGTTAAGTACAGCTTCAATAAGAATTCTGACGTGGGCATTGGTAGCTACCGTTCCCTTTTCTTTGACAGGCCAGACATGGCCACTTCAGATGGAATAGTACAGGGAGTCTTTTAGAGCAGTTTTCTGTCAGTCTGCATCACTGCAGATGATAAATAAAAATTAATATTATATATTAATAATAAAATTAATGATTCAGGCACCACAAAACAAATCACATGCCGCTTGTTTCTTCCCAACTTATTCTTCATTGTCTTTGTTTGCTGTAGTGTGTGCAAGTCCTTGTGTGGTCTGTGGTGAAAGGGACCTAAATAACAGCAGATTTTAAGGAGGGACAGTAGCAGGTAAGTAGAGAAATGATGCGAGAGTTTCAGGTATATACAGATGATTTGAATAAACGTCAAGAGAATGCCATTATTGCAGCACTGACATGTGGAAGTTAACTTAGGTTTGATGTATGGTTGGATTTTTAATAAATTCAGGTTTATTTTGTGACAGTCCACAAATAGCTGTGGAAGTGGTGGAGGATACGTGAAATTTCTGGTCTCTGGTGCTTCAAGGAAGAATACACTCTCTTTTTGTAAATGATTACCCCTTTGGTTTTGCATCTTTATTTCCTTCCATCTTGTTTATCATCGTCCTCCATCCCTTTTTAATTTGCTGACTTCCTGAGACTTTTTCTTCACAAGTAGTGCCTGCTTTAGCTTCATCCTTTTAAAAAAAAAAAAATTCATCCCATTTAATTACTCTAGCTATCGCCTCATTTTATCAGGTCACGTTCTGCCCCAAATTTGCTAAATACACAATCTGAAACTTCAGAGTTTAATACTTGTTTACAGTTTTCCCCACCGTTTCACCACTTCCCACTTTTATTCTTCTCTTGAAATTGCTTTTACCAAAAACGGATGATCTTCGCCCCACTGGACGCTAATGCCTTTACTCTGTCTTCCCTGTTTTGACCGTGGAAGAAGCGGTTTCTTTTAAAAAAAAATCCTCCTTGTGCTGCTGGAGCGCTTGCGCTGCTGCACAGGGAACCATATTGGGGAATTGGTCTGACTGAAAATTAATTTTGCCAAAATTGTGTTGCTGCTTAATTCCCCACTCTGGTTTACCATATGGCTGTACAAATGGCTGTGTCAGCAGTAGGGAGAGGATGATGCAAGACTGGAAACGAGTGGCCAGGCTCAGGAGTGGGCCAGCAATGGCGCGTTAGCTAGCGGTGCCAGGTTATGTCAGAGTAAAGAGTTCATCAGAGTAAAGCCTGATTGTCTCTGGTGTGGATCACATCCTACTTCTGGAAATCCAAATCTTTGCTGCTTTTTCTCCTTAACTTCTCTCCCTCTTCTCCTTATTGTTTAACATATTTTCCAAAGCTGCTTATTCATCTCTTTCTCCTTGAAAGTGATCGATAACAGCATCAGTAGAAGCTTCCAATTTCTCAGTGTGCACAGGAGGTGGAGCCTGTCATCTTCAGGGCATGTTGAAAACCTCCTATTTATTGAATCCTTTAGGTGGGCATCATTAGTCAAACCTGTAGCATCATTTGGAAATACTTGTTAAATAATTGTGATACGGTTTACACTGATAAGCGGTTGGAGTTACATACGTTTAAGTTTCAAAAGCATTATTTAAATGAATAGTTTTCCAAGGCAGCACAGTACGATACTTGCTTACTATGAAATTTTTAAGACTTCAGCCATTTTGGTAGAATCATTGGCAACAAAAAGGATGTAATATAACCTTACCTGCTTTCATTCATAGTGTCTTTCCAGCAGGGACCGGATATCTTCACAACAAATAATTTTGTTTTTCATGTCCCTGAAATCCCAAGGCACTCTTGGTCTGCAAACAAATGCAGTAAATAATCCCACCCTTTTCCTTAGTCTGTAGTCAAGTTATTAATAGCAGCAGAAAAGTGTTTGGGGTTGTTTTGTGGGTCTTTTTTAAGTGGAGAGGGTGGTTTCTTTTCAGAATCAGTTTGATTTCTGTAGTGGTGAAATACATATCTGAATGTAAGTTACCTGCAAAGCAGGGCATTTCGAAATCTGAGCCTAGGTTAAGGCCCACAAAGAATAAGAATTCACATCTAAATCCAATTCCGCACATTCCCGCAGTGCCAGGTAAATAGAAATAGATGTTCTGGTTCAATCCAGACCTGCTTGTGTTTAAGTCTCAAAATGTTTCAGCTATTACCTAAGAATATCCTTTTGTTCTTAACTCACGTAAATTACGTTCCATCTATTGCTTTTACTTGGAAAAAAGTAACGGAAAAAGCATCATTGTTTAATAGTGTAATACGCACCATTGAGACAGGGTCTGCAGTTCTGTTCAGCTGTGTACCTCCTTTCAGAACGTAATGATAGTAATTACCCCTGGTCAATCAGATGAGCTGTAGTTCGTTGTGTTGTCCTTGCTTGCTTTCTGGCTATCATAACTCTGATTATTGACTTTCAAAATTTCCATTTGTTTCTAGGACAAAAGGATCAATTTTTGATTCTTTCAAAGATCAAACCATGAAGTAAAACAAAAATCTGAGCTTAATGCACCAAAACAAACGTGAGCTCGCTTAGGCTACAGATGATCATTCAGTATTAGTTTGGTTTTTTTAGTGAACAGGTCATTTTCCAAACTTGAATACCAGGATTTGATGCAGTGCCCCGTTAAAGGTGAACTGTTGAACTTCAGTCTCATGAAGTGTAAGTCCAAATCAGAAGTGGAAAACAGACTAGTTTATGGCATGTAAAATGTAAACAAATGTGACTTTTTGTCAGTTTATGTCCCATTATCTCTACCCCTTCTCCCAAAGTATCCTAAGGCATTATATGTGTACTGGGGATCTGATGCCCATGTCACTGGCAGCACTCCTCTGCCTGAGAGCTCTTACCATCGCCTTCCTCCTATTCTCAGTAGTCATACAATGTCTTTTTAGCCTGTATCCTTTCTGAACTGCTGGTACCTGCCGATACATGGATCCTACCACCCACTCTTTTCCATAAGCCCGTGAATGCTGTTCTCTTTTCCCCACTGAAGGGAAGGAATGATCTTCATTCAGGAGTTGCTCTCAGATTCCTGAGGTAATATTTTTCTTGACTTACTGCCAGTGGAGATAGTGGTTGTGCTCTATACCTAAATGGTGCTGTCAAATAGTCAGTTTTCTGTTTCTCCCGTTACCTTTCCTAGATTTTATGTACTTTCCAGAGATGTCATATTTTTATCTGTAAGTGTTCTGAAAACAGGCATTTAAATAAAGGCTCTCTGATCTCCCTTAACTCTGATAGAGTTACTCTGGAAAGTGATTTTCTATTCTCTTGAATTCTCTATTGGTCCTACTTGATAGAAAACTGAAAGGAACTTCTTAGTGAAGCCGACAGAACAGGAAAACAAGCTAAAACTACAAAAGTGAATTTCAGATAAATGTTTAAACAACTATAATTTCAAGACCTTTCCCATCCCTTGTGGTTCAGACTAAAAATTGACTAGTCCATGGAATTGCAAGAGGAGATGTAAGAACCAGATTGGCAGTTATGACTAAAACTTGCCACATAATGGTGGCGTGGCTACTCCTACTCTCGCTACCAATATCCTCCCGTGTCATGTTTCAGAGGAGTGAAACAGCAAGTTTATAAAATGGCTTAATAGAATGTATAGTGGCAAAAATGTGAGTGGTTGTTCATAGATGTAAGTTATTTTGCTGTAGTCACCACCATGTGCCGGAGAGATGCACGTTAGCGTAACCTATGTATCTGTTAAAAACCAAAGCCTACCACAAAGTATGCATAAGCTATAGGTTTGGTTATCTGTGCTCTTCAGTTTCTTATTTTGGGTTTCTTGAGAGCTAGATGAGATTTTTCTGCACTTTCATGAGCTCTGTCAGCACTTGTTCAGTCTAGTTGGCACCTTCTCATTGCCTTTTTTTTTATTTTCAGCAGATTTTCTTAGAGAAAGGCGGATGATCTAATGCTGTGAAGAAATTCTAATTTGTGTTTCTCTTTATATACTTCCAGAGGACAGATGGACATGTCTGTTATTTAATAATGCTCATGTTACATCCTTCATAAAGAATCAGAATAGCTCCTAGCAGTCTGCCTGGCTGTCGGTAGCAGACACAAGGTTCCTGCTGGTTTTGTGTTAAATAACAGGGATTTCTGCTCTCTGGGCTTCAGCTTTCAGCATTTGAGAACAACACTTTCTCTGATGGACATTGTAGATTTCTCATACTCTCGGCTACTGAGAGATTCTCTTTCTTTGAGAGATTTTTTGGCTGATCTTCTGGTAAATAAACATGCTGTGCTGGTTCTTGGAGAGTGGGAGGTTCTTTTCAAAAGCATAAGGCAGTGGTGGTAATAAACTTTACCATTGCCTCTCTCTCTGATGCACATAACATCATGCTCATTCTTAGGAAATTGCCAGAGTATCCTGATGCCAGCTTCTGAATCTGGAAAGGACAAACTTTAATTTCTTTCTGAATAGTTGGAACTGGAGAACACTCAGATATTCTTCGGCTTGCTTTCTGAGCCACCATACCATCAGCTGTCACTAAAGGAGTGGCACGGTGCATGGCACTGGCTACTCACTGTTCCGTGAGTGGTGGGTAACATTCACACCAACCTCAGTTCAGCAGTCAAGTGATCTGCCTGGAACTGCATCTCTTTTCTTTGCTGGCTTCACAGACTCCAATTTCGGACCTGCTAGCACTGACTTCAGAGGAGCGGAGCTTTTCCAGCACTGGACAAAGCTGAGACTTCTCAAACCTTTACTGGACTGTAAAGGGACCCATGGATCTGTTTGTTTCTACTCTGCATGCAACTTCTGAAGAGCCACCGAAACCTTTCCAGTCATGGGTCACCGGGGTCTCCTTCCTGTGATCTAGGGAATAAATCATGTGCCGTTGTCCCACCTTTCCCCAGAAGGGTATCAACAATGTCATGGTAGGCCAGGCTGTTGTTGGTGTTACGTGGTTTGCTGACAGGTCCGAGTGTTGAAATCTGAAATCTTCAACAACTACAACCAGCAACCACATGGTTGTAACTAGGTGATTAGTCAGTATTTGCCAACCCATAGTGACAGCTACTTGCTGAAGTGTACTTGTTCTGAAGTCAGCATTGCTAATGCCAGGATTGTCGCTGGAATTCAGAAGGGCTAATATGGACTTTGTCAGCTAGAATGCTCTCCGTAATCATAATGCAAATGTAACTTGCTCAGATCTCCTTTGTATGCTACTAAAGACTGCAGGTTCTATATCTGCTCCCAGCTTTATTCTTCTGTAATGGGAAAAGGATCATCTCCATTTCATGGGTTGAAGTTTTTTGGCTCTTCGTAGCACGGCAAACTTGTTCATCTCAGTCACTGATCCACTAATTATATCAAGAAAAAATAACTGGGAAAACTGAACTAAGGGTTCGTAGTCTGATTTTGGCCTGGTGCTCTGAATCTTCAGGAGCCTTACTGTTCTGGGCTGTCTCCTACATCTTTGTTAAGCCTGTTGCTAACTCAGTTTACCACTGCATTTTTGGAAATGCTGAGTTTCCTAAAGGCCTTGCACTTCTTGCAGTGAAAGGCTTGGTCCCCCAGAAGAACTGAAGCTGATCTGTCATGTTCTGATGAGAACATCTTGCTATTTAGAAAGAAAGTAATCCCATCCCATCAGCGAATGTGGCTATTGCTTGCACGATAACTAGTGTCTTCATTATGGGATAACAACATCCGTGGGAGAGTGAGGAAGAGCTTTGTGCCCTCAGCTGAGCAGAGACCATGGTGCAGAGAGACCCTGCTCTGCAGAACGCCTCTCCTGCCACCTTCACCTGCAGCTGCTTCCAGGGGAACAGGGCTGTGCTGCAGAGCTGCGTGCAGGGGAAAGCCCCTGAGAATAGACGTTGGAAATTAGAAGAACACAGCTTCTTGGTTTCTTTGTTAACGTGCACGTTCTGTATTCTGCCATACGTCCTTCTCCTTTAGCCTTTTAAATCTGGGATGTTAAAAGATGATGCCTTCAGGACTGCGTGCCTGGTGTAAAATACCATTAGAACAAATTAACAAACAATTTTTTTGAATAACATTATGGCAATGTTGGTGTTAATACAGCATGGAAAAATTAACTAATTTCAACAACAACAGAGTATTTGGGTTTATCCTTCATAATGGTATTAAATAAGACTTATGAAATTTTCTTATCTAAACCCTAAGAACCTATCTTTACAGCAGTTGGAAGGGATAATATTTTTCAGAGGCAATATAAATAAACTGTGCTTCTAAGATAATGTAGTTTAGCTATTAACGAAATAGCTTTTTAGCCTAGCCTATTCTTTTTTTAAGTATGTGATTCTAGATAATGAAAAAGTATTGGAATAAGCAGTCCAAGGCAGTACTGCTGATGCTGCCATACAATAAAAGAAGTCAAATAATAGCACAATTTTTATAATACTGTGCCTTTGCCTCTAAGCGAAAAAACCAGTGATTCTCTGCACGAGGTAGAAGTTTCGCTTTCTGTCATGTAATGCAGAAGGCAGCAAATAGGTTGGGGAAGCTGGGTTTAGTTATAGAAGAATGCCTAAAGAAGAGGGTGTAAGAAAACGACTGGGCCTGACTGCAGAGGCACGTGAATGAAAAGAGTTTTTGCACATAATGCCCGAGAGGAGTAATGCAGGTGTGCTGACTCAGAGAGCTCATCACCTCTTAATGCCATCTTCAGAGATGAATTTGTATGTCATTAGACTGTTCCTTCTCAACGCGCCTTGTACAATGTTTTCACTTTAATGGAAAAGATGAATGTGGTCTTTTATCTTCTGAGTGTCTCTTCACACTTGATAGAGGCTGTGAGTTTTCTTCTCTTTCTGGGTATCGGAAAGCTTAGCTACTGGAAAGCTGTGTTGTGTCACTGTCAACATGTTTGTGCATGTTGAGAATAAACTTGTACTTAATCAGTCTTCCTGCAGGGTTTTCTCATCTCCTGAAAGTCTTGTTTCGAAGGAGGTTGTCCCTAAGCATTACAGGCGTTGAATTAGTTCTGTTGGTGAAGATGATAGAAAAATAAGGCAGGGTAAAGTTCTGAGCCTCAGAATTAACTCAATATTCGTGCATCTGGGACGCTGTTAGGGGGAAGCCACTTGACTACGCAGGTCCTTTATGGACTTATCTGAAGGTGTGGGAATCTTTCTGTACCTCATGTTAAAATCTGAAATTAAAAAGACTTTTAATGATTTTTTGGTAATACTATGTAGATTGTTATGTTGCCATCCATCCCTTCTATTCACAGCTGTGTGGAAAGCATCTCAGCAGAGTGCATCAGGCACCCTGCACCTAAGGTGTTACTCTGACTGTAGATGTACCTGGCATCTCGGTTCTAAGCTTGGGAGCAGACTTGGGTATGGGTCTTGTCTCTTGGCTACAGTTCTTCTTGCCTCCAGGTGGTGCGTGTTTGGTTTTCTGTGGTTTTGGGGACATTTTGGTAATTTCTATTGCTGTTTCATCATCCGTACCCACCCAAAAGGAGCAGGGCATGGAGTAGCAAAGACAAGGATGGAGTAGGCCAGAGAGAAGTTGAAAGGTGGTTAGAGAAATGGGCATAATGTAGGGAAAGATTTTAGTGGTGGAGGGAATTGAACAGTTAACAGGGACTGTTAGAACCCTGAGAAAAGAAAAGGGATGTGGAGATCTGAAATTCTTGAAGGAGGGGAATGGTTTGGGACTGATGGTTTCAGTAATAAATATGTTTGTAGTTTCAGCATGACTTCTGCATCAACCTGTGAATCTGTAACCGTCAGCTTGTGCGTCTGACCCATGTTTGTACCTGCCTTTCCAGGGAAAAAAAAAGGAGCGAGAGCCAGGCTATTTTAAGATTACTTAATTAGTATATTATTCAAATTGACTAATGATGCCTAATGACTTGTAAGGGGCTATTAGTAGCCACATGTATATGTCTGAAAACATAAACTTAATGCGCTAGCTCCACTGTCCACTATTACCTGTGATTTCTTTCAGGGATGATAGGATGCACTTGCTAAGACAAAAAAATCTTGCATTTGATGTCGAATCTTCATAGGAGAGAATGGTCTTCCCAAGAGAGACCGTATCTGTCTTTATAAAATATATTGAGAAAATTTTCTCGTTTATATTACCAACTTGACAGGATTTTTTTTGTTGTCTACTATGGTATTCATAAAAGTAACTTAAATATTCATTATTGTAACTTGTTTTCATTTCTGTGCAAGTTTGTGCTGATAACTTTCGGCTGTAAGAGCTGCAGCCTTTTATTGTGACTTCATGAACTCTGGATCTAAGAAAGAATTGTAGTGAGAAATTTTAGAACTGCGTTTTCCTTTAAATAAAACATAAATGCCTAGAGTAAGCTCTTTAGAGCTTCTGGGAAACCAAGCTAGATTCTTCATAAAACTTGTCTCATTCGTCATTTTTTATGCTTACGGAATTGATTTTACAGGTAGGATTTCTCATTTGTGCAATTAGATCCCATCTGATTTCTAATGGTGAGCTTTTTCCTAAGGTCTGTCCGTAATTCTGGGATGGCTGACACTAGGTTGGATTCTAGATGTTCCTTCCTTCTACCATCAACAGTCTCTGCACGTAGCATTGTTCACGGGGAGACACTGCACAGATACTCATTTGTGCTCTGTATTTTAAGAGTTTGTTGTTGGTGGTTTTTTTTCCACAGTAGATTCTGTTCCCCTTTAGAAAAGGGAAATTAATCTGTCCCAGAATGTTGACTGTTTGGCAGTTGAGGAGAAAAAAGTGTTTAATGATGGCCTCAAAGGAAAAGTATTTAAGGAAGTGATGATTTTACTTGCTGGCAGTTACTATTGCCCTACTTTTACAGAGAATAGGAACAATTTTCATTCTTACCTTTACTAAAAGGACAAGAAGATGAGAAACTTGGGTACATTCTGCAAATCTTTTTCTCATTAGGAACACTGAAATTTATCATTTCTGTCAAAAGACTTGAACCTTTGTGGCTCCACATGCTTGGAGGAATTTCAGAGTTTGTCAGAGATTCACGTCTCCGCATACGAGTGCGCACGGGAAGAAGTATGGATCTCTTAGTACATATGGATGCTTGAGAACTGAAATGCTGGGCAGAAATATGCAGGCTTACTAAGTCCTCTGCTGTGTTTGGCATGGACCACAATGACACCTGAGGAAGCAGTTATTTCCTATATTTCAGAACTGTAGCATCATTTCCATGCTTAATTTCGACTTGAGGAGCTACCACCCTGGCTTTGGTAGGGGTTTTGGCTAAATGTCTGCTGTCTGTGTAATAGCTTGTACTGAATTTCCAGATGTTAAAGGTCTACTGTCATAAAAGTACATGGACTTGTTGTTTTACTGAGTTGCTTGTTAGCTCTGGAGACAATTTCACCCCTTGTGTAGAAGTAAAGGCTAAGGCAGCAGGGTAAGTTTTACACTGTGACTGTTGCTTTGGCTGTCATTGCAGATCAGCTACTTAAAATGTGTGTCTCTTACATGCTTTTGGAAATTATGGTATTGTGGATAAGTTTGGGTTTTTTTCTCGCAGATTTACATTACCTTTTTATTTTGACTATGAAATCCCTTTCTGGCATTTGTAGCATGCCAGCATTGCTGAAAACACGCTCACGAAGCCATGCGTTAGGTCTCTGCTGTCAGGTTTTCCTAGACTACCATATGCTTCAAATGCTTGGTACAAATTTGAAACAGACATTCAGCATAATCGTTCATTATTACTTAAAGTACTTTTTCAGTAGAGTGAAAGGAGAACCGAGAGCACTGAGGGAATCGGTTAAAACCTGTCATTCAGACCTGCTGCCTTCAGGACTGGCTCAGCAGAGGTGGGGCTTGGGAGCATGGACAAGGAAAGGGAACTGACTGCAGTAAACGGAAAACAACCTTGCAGACTTCTGGTTTCTCACAGCCTGGGAATTATAACTGGTTTTCTTCACTTAGAGTATCTGATAACTGCGATATAGTAGAAGAGACTATCCAAGTGGTGTTTTTTGCTAAGCATTTTGTAAAGCTGCTGTATGTTGAAAGGTGAATTAGTTTGCATAGAAGGCTCTTAAATCAATCTGCTGCCTCAGTCATCTGACTTCAAAGAGAAAAGCAGCATGCTATATCCTTGTTTTTAAAATAGCGGGAAAAGGATTGTTAAAGGTTAGAATGTTACGGTCTCTCCTGTTGAACAGTAAAATAACAGATGTTCATTTCATTTTTAAGAGTAATTTTTTTTTGCACAAATAATGTGAACTTCACTGTGACATAATAAGCTAAATTAATCACTCGATTGGGACTTCTTTTGAGAGCAACTTTTATGGTTAGGTTATTTTGTTATGAATAAGCAGATGCCAGCTATAGGCAGTGTAGTGGAAAAGGAGATTTGTTTCCCTTACTCAGTTTAGCGCCTGGACACGTAACCAACTCAGTCAGCGTGGTTCTTGTATAATTAGGCTTTAAAAAAAGATATCGGTCTAGTATTTCATACGGCAAGTTTGAGAAGGTTTGCTGTGGTGTTGTATGGACTTCTGTATTGGGCTTGGCATTTATAGTTCTGGTAGGGGAAGAAACCAAAACCGGACCTTGCCTCCAGCCTCTCGGCTGAGGGATGGTAACTGCGCTGGCAGCCTGCAGCGCAGGGAAGAGGCTTGGCGTGGGGCTTTGCACCATCTTACAGTTTTGGTGGCAGAGAAAAGATTTTAACAGAGTACTTCCAGACTTGCAGTTGTTTTACAGAGAAGAAGAAGAGGTTATTTGATTGCTGTCAAGGTATTGCCAGGGGTTATGGGCTCCTGTGTTGTTTGTGGCAGGAGGTATGGGCTAGCTTCCCATCAGGAAACTGATTTGGCCAGATGAGAGCTCTCAGGAGCAGCAGAGAAGTAAAAGTAATTGGAGACCCTGTGACATGCAGGTGATTAAACTGCATGCAGGGTTTCTTTCTCACTTAAAAGCGGTAAATAAATAAGACAAACCATATATAGTAGGGTGATAAATAGTAGTGTGATGTTAAGCTTATAAATAGCCTTTTATGGTTTGGTAGTACTTTCTCCTTTTAAATAATCTGGTGCTCTTTAAGTTCAGCAGCACTCTAACTCCACATGTATGTGTTCTTTCACCCTTCTTGGCAGTGTTTTATTCCAACTGGAGCTCTGATGTTTCTTTTATTGCTTTGTTTTTTGTTAACTGGCTTGTAATGGTTATGTGCCTGAAACCTCATACTGAAGTGACCCAATGTGATAAAGAAGCACTAAAGTGCCTGTTGTCTTCCTGAACATGAATGCTTTAGAGGAGATTTTAGTTGTTTTCCTACTAAAACCAAATTCAGTTAAGTAGAATAATTGAACTAAGTAGTTAATCTCAAACTGATCATATTAACTATTTTTTTTGCTGATCCTGGACAGCAGCTGATTTAGAAGTTTTTAGCTCCAAGCAAAATGGCCAGATACTTTTTCTCAGTTGGATGTTTTATTAAATGCAATGTTCTGTATTGTTTTTATATAGAAGATACATCCCTTGTTCCTGGAAAATAATTCACTGTTACATTAGTAAAAGGAATCTAACCTCTAATTAAAGGTCTGAAATTTAATTGGGTGGGATGTGATGAATAGTATCTAAATAGAGTTTCAGTGAATTCAGGTTTTGCTTGGGTAACGTGGTGTGACTTCATTTTGGTGCTGGAGTGCATTAAAAAATTCCTCCTTGCTAGGTTTTTGTGCCTGTTCCAGTTGTATACCTGCAACTTTGTGCCTTTACTTTTTGTATCTGGGAATGTAAGCTTTATTTTTTTTGTTGCAGTATATTCATAGTTAGCCTTGATAGTGCGATGTTACTTTTCACACCATTAATAACATCTGGTATTTTTGTTAAGTTAATTTTATGGAAATTTCCAAGTATTGTGTAATTCTATAAAGAACAAAGCTATAAGGAAGAAAATAGTCATATTGAGAAACAAAAAAGAAAACTTTAAAGGTTTTTTCAGAAGTCTGCTTTGATGAACCCTGTAAGAATTATAAACTTTTTATTAAGGTTGGATCTTCTCTTTCCTCTTGTATTATGTTTTCTTTCAGTACTTTTTTTTCTTACCGATATTTCTGTAAGTTTTTCAATTTAGTTTTAAAAGGAGGAAATGCACCTCAAAAGGAAAAGCGTTTGTAGATGACTCTTAGAAGTATTCATGACAGTAATTTCTCCTGTTACATGTTTACGTACAGAACTGATTGTAATTTCACAATCTTCGAAACTCAGAATGCGTGAAGATAAGTGCACCGAGCCTGAAGTCTGGCCTTAACATTTAATTCTGTCATAACCCCTGACGAGGTGCGACTGTTGAGGTCAGTATGCCACAGCTGTGGAGAACTTTCGGGTTGGTTTTGAGTTTCACTTTGTAAGAAGTACAGATAAAATTGTCCCATCCTCTTCTGGTCGTGATCTTTGAAAAGTTTTTCTCAAAGTAGGTTTATACAATTTGCAAATCTGAGGAACCTCTTTAAGGTACTTAAGATAACTTTAAGATACGGTGCTAAAGAAACTAAACCCACAAAACTGTGATTAATTTGTGTAAACTTCACTGCAGGTAAAAAATTTATCACTTTTTAACTGCTTAATCATTTGAATGTCAGTGATATTTTTGTTGCCAGATTCACTCGAAGAATTTTGAACTTCTAGTCCTCTTGAGCTGGCTTGAGGATTGAAATTGTTTCATATAAAGAAAATTTTAGAGAAGAGGCAGAGGCAAGTCAGAGAAATACTTACCTAAATTGTGCTGAAGTTGTAAAAATGTAAGAACTCTTAATAATAAATAAATAAAGGGAGAATGTAAAATTTGGAGTGATACGAATAGGATGATTCTTTTGCTAGTGGGCAGATCCATCAGCCGAGCAGCACCTGCCCTGTGCCGAGAGCTTTTCATTCTAGAGCCCAGACGTGCTTTGGGATCTCTCTCCAGTGCGCACCCCAAGAGCAGCTGAAGAGGTGACCGGCTCCACTCACACCCCAGGGCCAGAAAAGTGGGGAGAGGCTGAGACTCCAGGTGCTCAGGAAGGGAGCATGGGGCAGGGCGGCTGAGAGCCAGGGGCACGGATGGAGTGAGGTCACTTCTGTGGGCAGCACCGCCAGAAGACTTCCCTGGGTTTGTTTTCTGTTGGAGGGGGAAGCAGAGTTGACGAGTGTTTTCCAGGCAGGTAGCCAGACAGGTATTATTTTAATGTTTTCAGCAGCAAATCGGTGTTTTTTGGCAAAACGGAAATTTTCCTTGTGAAAATTTGTGTTTTGTGGAAATGGTATTTCTGATTAAAAATGAATTTTGATGGAAAGTGTCCAGTTGGTTATAATGAGCCTTAGAATTAGCATCTGCTGTGTTTAAGTCTACTGAAGATAATTTGGCTTAGGTTTAGCAACTCTGAACAGAATATACCCAGACAACTTTCCTCCCTCTATCTAATACTTCACTTCTAGTGCCAACCAAAATTCAACTTGAGGTTGGCTATGAGTAGGATAAAAGCTTTTTCCAAATTTTGCCAGTTTGTTTTGAATTCAGACTGCCTGCAGCTTCAAAGGCTTCACAACACAGATGCCATGGCTGGAACGAAAGCTGCAGATTCGAGTAGCTACTCTAGACTCAGAGATCAGGCTGCATGCAGCGACAGTGATCTGTGGGTGCTCAAGTGGCTAATAGCAAGCCCACAGATTTTCTTCACTGGTACGTTTTCTGTTGATGTCGTCTTCAGATAGTTGTGCTTGAGGCTTGTAGAGTGTACAGGATGTGGGACTTGTGTTCGTTTACAGTCACACTGAGTTAGAATGTGTAACTTTTCAACATCTGATGTTTTCCCGTTTTATCTGCTTAGTTGTATACAGCTGTTGAAGACCACCAAGGATTATTTACATGAAATTCCTTTCTCTTTTTGGCTTCTTAAATTCTGTTAAACACCCCTCCTATGTGTAGATGGAAAACCTGAAATCAAAACACAGTCCTCACTTGCTACATTTCCTTGATTCAGCGCTTGTAGTCAGGCTGTTGCTCAAGTTTAGAGCTGTTAATAATTAGTGTCCTGAAAGGACTGTACTGGGTTATTCTGGCTACAGGCAGTTGTACATTGTCATTAAAGGCTCGAAGATTACCAGGCTCCTTTTAGATACCAAAGAGCTTTTTCTTTCTGCTAGGCCTCTAGAGAACTGTAAACTCCTTTTTTTAAATAGGTAAAGATTAAGAAGATGAAAAGATTTTTTTGGAGTGGTCTAGCAAAAGGTGTTTTGGGGTTTGTTGGTTTTCTGGATCGTTTCTTGTTGTTGATGTTGTCCCCTCCCCCGCTTTCTTAAGCAAGATATGAAATAATAACTTGTTGTTATCACCTGGTGCTTCTGGTTTTTGTTTGTCTGAACTTGTACAGATTTCAAAAATATTTGGTCTTCCTGAACTTAGAGCTGTATGGGAACCAGAATTTCCTTTTAATGAAAAATCTATTTAAATCTATTTAGCCTAGTTTAAGAACATGTTTTAAAAATTACTGCAAATTTATTTTGAGAAGTTTCTATCAAGGAGATATTTTAGTAATGCTTCATTATAGTCTCCATTTTTTACATCTTATTATAGCATTGAGTCACGAAACCAAGAATAAGAGATCCAGCTCCAGGAATGGGAAGAGATGGATGTAGTAATCATCTGTATGAGGGTCACGGATTGCCATTTTTAAGGCTATTTTCAAACAAGGGCAGGCTAAGGGTATAATTGAATTTAAAATCTCAGAGTTGGAACTCACTTGGAAAACTTACTCAGTTTATTCCTAGCAATCTTTACACATGATAAACACCTCCAATACAATGAGCTGACTGCTGCATACTAGGAAGCAAGTTGGTTTTATGTCTTATCAGTGCATTTGCTTATTTGTTTACTTATAATATTTTTTTTAAATATAGAAGGACAGTTAAATTCACCTTTTTGTAATATGTAAACAGCACTTATCTTCCTAGTTCCTTTTCCTGGCAGCTTTTATCCTTTTCTGACTCCTTCAGATATCTGCTCTTCCACAGGGCTTGGTCTGCCCTTTTTTGTTTGTTCGGTGGTTTTGTTTGTTTGTTTGTTTTTAAATTTTGTTGTTGAAAGTTAGATTGAAGTTTTTCCCCACTAGCTTTGCCGTTTTCCATCCTAAATTGCTTATTCTAGGAGTGTGAGCTGCTGCTGACTTGATGCACGTATTTCTCTGCTGTCCATAGCGCTGGCTGAAGTGGTTGTATAGTGGTGCAGTGGCCGTAGCTGGGCACCAAGAAGCTTTTCCTTCCACGTGCCTTCACTGGCCCTCAAGCTGGCCACTGCTATAGCTGATGGTTGCCATCAACTTCTGTTTTCATATTACAGGCCTTAAACTATACCAGTATCTTTAATTAAAGATGTTTCTAGATTCATCAGCCTACTCTCTTTCTTCACACCATGGTGTGCCTTTCTTAAACCATTCAGTAAAGCGGTTGCACTATGATCCAGGTGACTCCTGAGGATCAATTATAGTTTTATTATTGTTAATAAATATTATTATTGCTTAATAGAGGGATAGGGTTTTTTCTGGTTTGCTAAGGTGTGTGTGGGCAGCTTGCTATCATATAGAAACTCTCTAGATTTATGCTCACAATAATCTCTGAAACCTCATGTAAACTTCTTCACACATCTTGTTCAAGTGTGTGACTTGTTTCATATAACTTCCCTTACCCCTGAGCATCACCTGCAGATGAAAGGTCTCCAGGTCAGAAACAAATTCACATGGTGTTTCAAGTCTGATTGTGGCTTCCGTGTGTCACCTGTAGGACAGATGGCTTTGGATTTGTTGTGAATAACCATGGGTGCTTGATATGAAGCTTTGTCCTTAAGGCACTGTGCTGGTTTTAAATCATGACGGGCACAGGAACTGTGGATGTTTTTCCTGCATCATTTGGAAGTGATGCAAAAGTCCTGTCTCTTCTGAAGTACTGTTATCATCGGGTTGGTGAGTACTCAGCCTCGAGCTGGAAGGAGATTTTAGTTGTCTTTACATGAGTTCACACTCTGACCTGTGAGACTTGCAGTGAGAAGGGAGATGAGTTGAACCTGCTGAAGTAGGATAGGGTAAAAAAGAAAAAAAGTCCAACTACTGTAATTCTAGATCTTTAACTGCAGACTTCTAGTGTATTGGGTGTATTTGGCCTGTCTGAAGCTCAGTTCCTCATCTAGAAAACTGATCAAAAAGTGAAAGAGATCAGATTTTCTAGAGAAGCGTGTGCTCTGGAAATCCAGTGCATTTATCAGGCTGCCAGTTGTACTGGGGTGTGGACAGGTATTCACTGAGGATACATTTGAAAGTTAAAAATGGATTTAAAATGAACCATATTGAGCTCTTTGGAATCTCTAAGTCCATTTGGCTTTTTTTTTTTCCTTCCCACCCCCTCCCTCAAAAAAAATCTTGGGCTGTATCTAATTTGAAGTCCTGGATACTGCAGATGGAAGAGTTACTTTCTTCATAAGAAAAATGACTGGGCATAGAAAGGGAGGACATAAAAGGGTTTAGGTTCCAAATAACTGGCTGTGTTGATGGCATGGTTTCTAAGAACTACTTTTAAAATTAGTAATACTTCTGAACTGTGCCAGTAAGTGTCGTAATCTCAGACTAATGAATTTTATCTTGCTGGTTTTGTGTTTCCTGAAATGTTACATAGAGGAGTAAAGGAAAGCAGATCCCAGACTTCCTTCACTGTCCTACTTCAAACCCAAAGCAGAGAAAGGGAGCAGCTGAACTGGAGAGGCTTCTTTTTTGGAGCATTGTGTATACAGCTCAAGCATAATGACTGTTGACATTTAATTAGATAGAAGTGTCATTGATAATACGCTTTTCAGTTAGATATGCTCTTGTTCTTGGGCAGAGGGAGGAAATTGTCAAATTGTCGAAATAGTTTTTCAGATGAAATAGCAGGTTGCTACAGTACTACCAATCTAATTTGCTGGGTTCTGGTGTATATCCTCCAGCTTTCTCTAACAGCCTGGCCGCTATCCTGTGTAGAGTGACAGAACACTTAGTAATTATTTTTTTATGTTGGAAAGAATGAAAATCTGGGAGTGACAGAGCAAGGTGTGTTTCACCTTTAATCTTTGTCCCTATTTGTAATGTCGTGGTTATAACAGTGAAAATCTTGCTTCATATCACGCAGCAGTTGCTCAAATTTGAAACTTCTATCCAAAGAAGTACATAAAAAGCATTATCCAAGGACGTCTTAATTTAAGAAGTCCTCAAGTCATTTTTAACCTGAGAGTAATTGTTAACTTAGGTATTGCGCTACAGCCAAGGTCATGAGATCCTTGTGTTCATAAAATGAGATGAATTAACAATCTTAGAAACATATCTGAATATGTAGGTAGGATATTAATTCTGTCACTGGCTCGTGTATAAGAGAAGCTGATGGTGGAGGAGAGAGGCTAAATTCAACTTCTCTCTCAGCTGTTGATCTTAAGGCCCAAAATTTTCAGAAATTGTCAGACCTACTTTAAGAATAAATGCTTTTTGTGTTACGTTTGACTCTTCATGGGGTTGAGGATCCAAAATGTGGAAAAGGATGTAAGAGTGGCTCATTCATTGAAATGCAGGTGTGATGCTAGACATTTGGGGGGTGTGTGAGTATGTTGCTCTTCGCCGCTCTCAAGAGCGAAGTACTTGCAGATAGGAATTTCTTTTGCTTTTCTATACCTCTTGCATCTGTAAGGGATTTAATCAAGCTCAGGGTGCCCACAAATAATAGAAATCTTGAGGGAACGTATAAAAGCAGCTGACGATTAGGTAGGGCTGGTGTACCAGTTTTGCATATGAAGCGTGGAGGCTGCAAAGCAGGGTGCGGGAAGCCCTGACTGAGGAGGAGGGTGAGCTTGGTGTCCCAGAGCTGCCAGCCCCGTGCAGATATCTGGGTTACTGAGAGCCCAGTCTGGTTACCCCCCAGTGAAGAGAACTTGCTGAGGTTTTGGAAACTTTACCTTCCTAGGCTCAAATGCCAGTGTCAGACTGTGTGGGCACTTCAATTGTCCCAGTTCATCAACAGGAAAAATGCAATAGCCTTCTTTTCCAGTGGAAGTTTTAGGAAGAGTTTAATAAGTAGCCGTATGATAGCTTTACAGAAGTATATTATTTTCCTTACGCAGAATGAATTTAATTTACTTATATATTACATGGAATTAATTGATTTACAAGAGATCATTTTGTTAAGAGTCCAGAATACTTAATGATGCTGTTGCCTGGCTAGAAGTCTAGCTTGAACCTTTGTACCTGGTGACAGCAACGTGAAATGACCCGAAGTTTACCTGTCAGCTTTAGAGAATTATGGGTACTTCTCAGTTGTCTGAATCATTGGAACGAGCTCAGGATTGTACTTCGTGGGTCGATTCACTTAAATGGAAATGCGTTTCTCCTCTGGTTTGGTTTGTAAGGAATGTCCTGAAGCTGGATGCAACATCAGAATTGTGGAAAGCTTTCAGAACAAATTTTTGAAATACAAAAAAACCTGAACTTTCGTTTGTTGGGCTAACGTGGACTTCCTTCAAAATACTGTGCAATCAACTAATGTTTAGCATTTTCAAACTGGTTTTGGTTAACACATTTAATGTAGTTTCACTAACATGTTTTCAGTAAACATATATGAAGATGATTTCTGGATATAACTCACTGTTTGAAATGCAGTATGTTGTATTACTCTGTTTAAACCTACAGAATTGTCTTTGGACTTCTAATAGTTGGGTTTTTTCTTCTAATCAGATTGTCTGGATAATTTTAGTAACCATGGAGTCTGCAATCTATTTAATGTATTCAAGCTACATCATGTTAAAAGGATGTGGGTTTTCTCTGAGGCTGGCCTACTTTTTCCACCTCTGGCAGCAAATTCATGTGCTGTGTTGGACCCAAATCGGCAGGTGGGCTGCAGTGGAAACGCATGCATTCGGCCTTGCTAAAATACCAGCTCTAAACAAATGGAAATCTGGCTCTGCATCAGCTTCTTGGCTGCTTTAGATTAGCCAGGAAAAATGAAATTTCTCATGTCCTTGCATGCATGTGTGCATGTACTGTGCTAAGGGGGTTATCTCTGTGTACAGTACGTGATGCAAACTCTCTTTAAAAGAACTCTTTACTTCAAGTCAGCAAATTGGTTACACTCTTGGATACGTTACGTCAGTTAATTACCTTCTTAGCCAACTGGTTATTTATTAAGCTGTTTAAAATTGGTTAGTTTATTGTAGACCCAAGCAAATTGTCGTTTTACTGTATAGGTTTATATGAAAGAATAGAGGATGCCGAAAATTTACTTATGAAGCTTGTGTATGCTCTTTAATGCCCTAACCAAGCCAGTATTGCAGGAAAGTTCTGCCCTTTGATAGGGAACACTCCCTAGAATTGCTTCATCCCTTGAAACCTGAGCTCAGGCAGGAAATACACAACTTACTCCCTCCACAGACCTCAGAGGTAAGTGGAGATTCATTGCACCAGTTCTATCCTTCGCCACTTGCTGTAGCAGCACATGCTTTGGATTGTTAATTCAGGTATCTGAATATTGCATGCTTTGCAGAAGATGCTGGAAAATTATAAGGAGAAACCTTCTTCATATGCAAAGGTTAATCCCATGTAAATCCAATTTAAATAATACACGTGCATATATAGAATGGTACTGCCCGTGACATGGATATGTGCACACAGTAGGACCTTGCTTAAATGAACCAGCTGTTTCAACCAGTTGTTCTCAAACCTTTTTGGTTTGAATCTTACCTTTTGTTTTTACTGCATTTTCTTTTGGGGCTGTGGATTTTACTTCATTGGTCCTTTATTTGTTCCATACTGACTTGAGCTATAACATATTTTCATTGCAGAAGTTTGCAACCAGCGTAGGTGAATTGTTATCAGTTTTGTCATTTTATATATCAGTATTTCCTGGGAAGTCAGGTAGTCATGGTCGTTAACCTCATAAGCAATAGCTGGCCATCTCGCTATTTTGCTAGTGTGTTATCAAAGTGCAAGAATGGCAACATCTGGTCAGGAGAAATAATATTGTCTGTGTTCTTAGCGCATGTATTTCTGGAAGAAAGGAGTAGTGAAGATGATACAGTTACAGTTTGGGGCCAATTATATTGTAAAACCAGTTTGTGACAGTAAGCCCGGTAACTGCAAGCTCTGCCTGTGATTAGCAGCTGCATCCTTTTTGTATGTAAGTGTGCTGGTGGAGGTTTAAATACGGGTTGTGTAAAGAGGATTGGCAGCAAAGCGGTTACACGTAATTGCCCTGGCAGATCTCAGGAGGAGGACTATTTTTGAGAGTGTGTGTGATGGTTAGGGTGTTTTAACATAATCCGTACATACTTCCATGGTTTCTTTGCTGACATATGAAGAAAGAGTAACTTTGAATGTGATTTGCAGAAAATAGCCTGTCTTTTGTCACCTTCTCCTCTATTGTTTCCATGGCTGTTGCATTACCATTTTGTAGAAGTATTTCAGGATTTCAGTTGTTCTACTTAGTTGTAAAACTGTTTTTTATAGTTGTAAAACTGTATTTTATAGTTCTAAAAGTCTCTTAGTTTCATGGAAGAAACTTGTCTACTACAAGATGACTGTTGAGGCTACTATGTATTGTATGTGCTACACAGAATATGACGCTTCATCGCCTAATCTGAAAGTTCAAAACATGGTTTCCTAAGTCCATGAAGAAAAGGTTCACAAATGACTGATGGTCCAGCATGGTGTGCATATGAGCTCCACATAGGGAGATACTAAACTCCAGACTGTTAAACAGTACGTGAGAAATATCTTCATGTGTGTGTCCTATTCATTCCTTCCTTCCTTAAAGAGTGAGAAGACATGGCCCTTGTGGTCTGTAAGCTAGATGAATTGTTGTTCTGACTCAATACAGCTGGTCCTGTTTCCCTCCTGAACTCCTAATACAGTGCCTTCTTCTTGAATTTAACCATTTCGTTGATGTACACTGAGAAAGTCCAAATCACTGTCTGCGACTACTCAGTGTTTTTGTTGGGTTGAAGATCATCTGTGTTACAGTAAGAACCTTGCTGGGTCTGCAGGCTGGGTCTGATGGAGGACACAATGAATGATTGCTTGGTATTAAAGGATTTTGAGGATCACTGAAGGTGGATTTTCTCCTTGCTCAGTCTTAGGAATTTGTTGCTGTTTGAAACTCGGGAGTTTTCTGTCTTGTGATGTGGCAGTGATGAGGAAGTAAGAAATACTGTCGGTCTCGATCAGCAAATAAGAAGAAAAATAAGGGAAGAGAATAGGAGGCAAATGTGAGATTTACCTTTCTCATCCCTTAAAGCATGATGATTTCTGGCCGTTAACAACTTCTGCTTGTGGATTGTTGAGCTAGACCCTCCTAGCTCTCTACCAAATGGTTTTGTGGGGTTTGCAATACTTATTTGGAAGCTAAACCTTGTGCCCTGGCATTTGTGTTCATGGGAAAGGACTCTGAGGATATCCCTCACTATGTCCTTGTTTGTCACTTACGTGAATCCTTGTAAAATATGCCTGTCAAAGGATTATTTCTGTGGTACGGATGAACTGTTTTTAATCAAATTGCATGCTTTTCTGAAATCGCCTTTGATTTCAGTTCGTGGGCAAATGACTCTCTGAAGTCTTGGCTGGAGTTACCAGTTGTGTAGCCGCCCTGATAAAGATGCTGATCTTTATGCCATTATGACTAGTGAGACGTTGACTTGTAGGTTGTGTTTACATGACAGAATTTTGTTTGCGAAAAATTATGGTTTTGGCTCAGGTCACTGCTATGGAGGTTCAGTTCCTGTTCTTCTCCGCTAAAGGTTTTCTTTTGCCTTGGGTTTGTTTGGTTTTTTGGGTTTTCTTTGAGACTTGGAGAAGGCACAGCAGAAGCAGACTCCTCAGGAGAAGTTGTCAGTTATGTACTTTCTTGTTAGACTTGACTTTGGAGTTTTAATGTTTGCGACACAATTTTTCATTACTTTGTCATTAAGAGAAAGCTGTGAGTTTAGCTTGCAGCTGGTGGGTTTGTCTGATACCTTTATCCATTCTCAGTTTGTCCTGTTGGTTTAGCAAAACAAAAATAAACTCGCTGTGATTCTACATGAATACAGCATTGCAGCTCTGAAGCCAGAGTGATTGAGTAGCCAAAAATAAAAAAAAATAAAGCTGTCTGGTAAAGACACAAGTACTTTTTAATCTGAAAATGCTGGTTAAGTCAAAACTGAAACATTGTGCAAGGATGGATTATCACCAAACAGACTTTTTAATGTCTGAGATGTGTGGTCACGCTGAAGGAGCTGGAGACAGGCTCTAGAAAAGCAAAGGGATTTTTAGGGCAGTCGCTCGGGAGATTGGCTGCAGGCAGCGGGAAGAGGGTTACACTGCAAGGTCCTAACGCTGCCTGATACAAACAGCTTGGATCTTGGTCTGCTTTCCCATGAGGGCCTAAGTATCTAAGCTATCAACTGTTTAGGAGGGGCTAGATCTTTTACTTACTCATTATCTTTTACGTATTCATTTGTGTGTATTGGAGCACAGATAGCCCTTGTGATCCAGGGAAGCTCTTTAGTCACTGCTGGGATATTTGCTGTCCTCTGCTGCTCTCCTTTTTAAAATCATGATACACTCCCCCACCACACTCAAAATAGGATGCAAACGTTTTTGAAATCTTTGTAATTTTTTGCATAATAAGGAAAATCAATCAATTTTTTTAATTCAGTTTTGAGAATACCAGGGTTTTTTTACTACTTTTAAAGGCAGCTGAGATTTCTATCTCTGTATATTCTCTACTTAAGTTATGAAACTTTGTTTGCTTACACCCTTGTCAAAGGATGTAGAAATAGTTTGCTGAGTGTGTAATTAAGTGAATCACAGGCCCTGATTCTGTGAGGTACTTAACTTGTATCAGTGAATAGGGCTGATAGCATCAGGTATGCACACAAGTACTCTGGGGGACTAGGGTTGCATGGCAATAATTAGAATCTTAGTTTTGAAAATCAAAAGTCATATTTAAATTCTTGCATTTTATTTATCAACACTTAGTGCAGGGTGTAGACTTGTGTTGGTGATGGTTCTTAATTTGCAGAATAAGAATTGCTTGTGTTTCCAAACTAGATATGTAAATCTACAAACAGACCGAGGAGGAAGATTCAGTAGTTTGTCAAACCTTTATTCATGTTGTAATTTAAAAAAAAGGGGGAGGAAAAAAAAGCCATTCTAATGTTTTTATCACTGTGTATTCTCATGTCTAATGATTTATACAGTAAATACACAGGCTTTGCAGAACCATGCATCAAAATCTTTGTGTATTTGGTGTTTTCTGCATGCTTTCTCCTAGAAAACTTTTTGGTGTGTGTGTTTTTCTTTTTGTTTTTTTTTTTTTCCTGTTTTGCACTGAAATGAATTACTTAATTGCCTCTAATAACTGGGACCTAGTAGCCATGACGCTCAGCATTTACAGTGCTTTGGGGAGTGAAAATGCTGTTCCGAATCCTAAAAAACAAAACAAAGAACCCCCAAACCACCACCACCCCCAAAACAAACCAACCAAAACAAACCCACAACCCCAAACCCACAGAGCAACCTTAAAATAGGGAGGGAGTGGACAACGGGCAGAAAGTACGGGACTGAGTGTTTCGGAGTAAGGTGGTGGTGTAATTTGCAAGACATTGTTTCATTCTTGGATACTGTGAATCTAGTACTTACTGTTATTTTGTCTGTAATGGGGTTTTTTAATAATGAACTTGCTATCTGTTGACCTTTACTTGAAGCATGACATTCTTGCATTTCCATGTTTTGATCTCTTTTAATTGTATTTCTGTTTTGCCTAAAGACCCTGTGTGGACAGTAATGACCGCACGTTTCCGATTGCCTGCTGGCAGAACCTACAATGTACGAGCGTCTGAGCTGGCACGAGACAGGCAGCATACGGAGGTGGTCTGCAACATTCTTCTACTGGATAACACTGTACAAGCTTTCAGAGTTAATGTAAGTCCTCTACTTATTGCAAATGACTATCACCGAGCTTGCTTTCCTTTGCTGGGTTTGTACGGCTAGAGTTTGATGTTCAAAGTAGTGGTAAGCACAGATAGAAGGGGAAGTCAGGTTCAGGCAGGCGTGCTTGTACACGTACATGCTAGGTCACTGTGGGCTTAGTTATTCTGGCATCCTCTGTGGTACTAACACATCTTCATTTCAGAATGGCGTGTACAAAGCATGATTTATTTCTAGTAATTCTCTTCATGGGCTGAAGTTGTATAGTGGAAATGGAGGGCAGGTTTGCCAGTGAGTTAAATGAGAAGGAAGCTTTTGCTTTGCTCCATTCTGGTTTTTGCATTTGGAGCATGAGTACGGTGTAAGGTGTAGTGGTGACTCACGGCTGTGTAGCTAACTACCGTCAGTCATGTGCATGAGAAATTGTAAATGTGTTCTTTCCTTTCAGGTGGATGAGTTTTCCATGAAATTATCTTGTCTTGTTTGCTTGTAAGAGTTGGCTAAAATAAGGAATAATTGTTCTATAATAGGTATGGGAGATGATGCTGCTTCTTGATCTAGGTGCTCCAAAGCTCTATGTTGCTAGAGAACGCCAGGGCCTGTCTAGAGTAGAATCACTAGTTGTAAATCCTCAAATGTCTATTCTGTCTCTCCCAAGAAAAAAATCATGTAGTAGGTACTCACCAGCTTCCTAGCGTATGAAATATTTCTGTTGCATGGATCAGCCTGCAAGTTTGTCAATTAAAACTGAGTTTAGGGAATAAAAATTCCTTGCTGCTCAGCATCTCAAGTCTTAGCCTCAATCTGTTTTCTCAAAACTAGGGAGTAATAAAGTATTCAGTCACAGCAAATTATGCTAACCTGCGTGGTATACAGGTTTTCAGGGTTTATAGCTGTGTTTCACTTTATTGTGGTTGACACAATAATTGGCAATAAATATTTATGGAATTGTTTTGAAAACAGGAAGAACAACGATAACATCAAATACATTAGCAAGGGGTTTTTTTCATCTTGGTGATTGCTATAGGTATTCTGTATGCTAATGATTGTAAAGCTTAATCATCTGGAGTATGCAATGCTGTATTAATAAAAACGTACTCAAATGCAATTTCTTCTTCAATGGCAACATACTGATCACAGGCAGTGTCTCTTGATAATTAATGTGAGAGGTTCTAAGTTCACATTTCAACCAGCCTTTTCCATTGATCTGCAAAACAGGCTTTCTTTGTGCTAAGCCTTACCTTGTATAGAATGCAAGAAATTAAATCAAATCATGCCTTTGGATTGTGCAACAAAAGTTAGTTTGGTTGCAGGCAGAAGAATCAGTGGGAACTAGCCTGTGCGTATGTTTGAAGAGTAGAAATTCTTCCTATAAAATGCTCAGCTTACAAAATGAAGAGCTCCTACGTGAGCCCTGGAAAGCGTACGTCACAGAATGCATAGCTGGAAGAAGGGAGGCTGACTTGAGTTAGTAACATGAGCAGGATGATTTGCATTACTGTAAACCTGCTTCTTCAAGATCAAATTGCTTTAATTGTTTTTAATTAGTTGTTTAAATACCTCAAGTTGTATCTTTTCTGTGCAGGCTGACTTTATTTTATTCCCTGAAAGCCAGTAAATAGGTATGGAGGTTACACTACACTTCAGGGAAAACTAGGTCAAGGTGGATGAGATGAGTTGTTCTGCGAGTAAGGGTAGTGGGTTAGCAGTCCTGGACAAATGTTTCCATTTGGAGCTTTGATTATCTCAGAATTCTCCTCAAACTTAATGAAATTACACTCTAATATATCTGTAAAATAACCCAAACTAAAACTAAAAAACCTCATACCAGCCCCGCTGGAATTTTAGAAGTTAAAATCTTCAATAATTTAATCTTCAACATCACTCAGTTACTTCCCATTTTTCTTTGACCAAAAACCTGACAGCCTGCTTGGAAACTTTGTTTTTTGATAAAAACCACTAGCTGCTTTGGTACACGCTCGCCTGAGTTGCGATGCAAGTACTGGGTGAGCTGCGAGAGGAGAGCTTCCAGCGTTGTCCAGTTTGGACTGACATAGCAGCAATATTTCCTGGTGTTCGCTGTAGATGTGGCCAGTTCTGTAGGCCAGAAACAAAACCAGAATGGCAGTCCTAGAAACTGGGGAGATGGTGGTAGTTGGTAAGCAGGCGTTACGCCTGTGTAATTGCAGACGTTTTCCTGAATTTTCAAGCATAGGTGTTTGTCAACAGCTAAGGTTGATTTTGCAATTAGATATTAGTGTGTATATATCTAGTGGTGCTAGATGTTAGCCACCAGCCGACAGATACCTCATAAAGTGCAGTTGATGTCTTGATGTCTAGTATTGATAGCAAATTTGTTCTGAAAGGCTCAAAGTTATTAGTCACTGCCAGAGGCAAAATGTCTAGCAAGGAACATGCATAACATTCTAATATTCCAATTCAGAAAAAAAATGTTGGTGTGTTTTGTATCTAGCTACAGCAGTTTGTTAGATCCCGTTTTTCATGTATTTTTCCATTATTCCTTGTTTTGAGAGGAAATATTAATGTTTAACTTTTAGCTGTAAGGATGAAGCAAGTTTCCTTTTTTACTAATCCATATTTTTTATTAAAAAGGCAAAAGTAGAAACATCATATTTTTTGTAAGGTATAGCAGCTATTCAGTGGTTCTGAGAGTTACAAATATTTTAGACCTTTCACAACAAGCAGGATTGTGACCTTCACCTGCTCTGGCAAGCTGCAACATCATTATATAAGTATCAGAGATGGGTTAAACTGAGGTCTGGTTTTACTAGATGCTTATCTTTATTTTGCACCGAGAGTAAAGCACTGTGATGAAAACATGCTTCATGTTGAAACTAGTCTTCTCTTAGCAAATTTGCTGCTCTATTGCAGGAGAAATACCTTCCTTGCAGTCATGAAATGACGTTCTGTATTAGTAGGTTCAGACTGATCAGCAAGTTCTAAGCTCTTTCGTTAGGAAACATCTATTTGTATATTTAACCAGTATAAATTCTCAGGTTCAGACTTGGAACAAAGCTACAGAGTTGATATCTACGTGTTACTTGAAGAAGTAACATGTCAGCTGTGGTAAATATGAGCCTAAACTTGGGTTCCAAATGTCTCCCGTTTTCTCATAGGTACTACCATAAGTTTTTAGTTTGAGTTCTCATTTAAATCTACATGAGGAAAAATGCCAAGAAGCAATTAGTGTTACTATGTAATCTTAAAATTAGTATTATTTGCTGAAAAATTTGTACTGATTGCTGTTTTATTTCAAAATATATCAGAGACTCCTGATTTTGTAAAAATGGAAATGACTGGTTTGGGATTGTATATAAAAATGGACTTATGCACTTATACTGTTGTGTATTTATTATGTCAACATCTAGGGGTTTTTTCTGTGCTTATTTTTAGTTATTGGAAAGTAAATTTTTCAGTAGTGAGCAACAGTAGGAGCACCATTGTTAAAAAGTTCATTTCATTAAACATCAAGAAATCTGCTCTGCAGTTTTTTTAAAAAATAGGATCTTCTTTCAAAGTAACTATAGCAATTCTGAGATCACTTTAAATTAACCAATTTTAGGTGGGTATATAAACTTGATGTAATTTCAGCTTAAATGCACAGACCTATGGTTATGGTTATCCTGCTAGGATCATTTCAAGCATATTTTGTTGATAACTGTTTTCTCATTTTTTTATTGCTATGAAGTCAGTTATCAAGCTTTGTGGAGTTTTTAGCCCCCCGTGAATGGTTTTGACAGTTTACTCAACTTCAGTATAATTTCAAATGAACAAAGAAATGTTGCTAAGGATGCTCTTAGATGTTAACAAACGTCTGAATATGACTTGTAGATTTCTCTTGTATATGGATATTAGTGAAATTCTTGTTACCTTCTTTTGACCTTTTAGTTACATACTTCTGTTTTAATGGCTGTAAAAATAAACTATTGTGTAATCTCTATAAGAAGTAAGGTCATTTGGGAGAACAGCATGTTTTTTGTTTTAAAACTTTAAAAACATCTTATTGCCCACAGTAAACAAGGCAAGATGTAACAAATCCACTGTAGCATCAATAGTACTTGGCACCTAGAAGATTATTAGAAGCTTGCTTGGTGCCAGAGAAGTAGAAAATCTGGGCGGAAAATCTATCAATCATCTCTTTCATAATTTTTTTTGTTTGTTTGACAGTTGTTCTTGCAGAATTTTTCTTCATCTTTTCAACTTCAAGAAGCTCTGACATTTTAGCTTCTTTGGGAAACTCCCTTCAGATTTCACCAAATGTATTATTGAGTCCTGTCATAATGGCACAGTCAGCGTTTCAATTACTGTTGGCAGTGTTTTCCAGGTTAGGCAAAAAATTGCTAGCTACCAACAACTACACATTCTTTTTCTGTAATTCTGAGGGTAAAACTTGTCCGTGTAGTAGAAATCAAGTTTGTTCACTTGTCTCTGAAAAGGAATGTTGCTGTTACTCAGTTCATTTGAATTAGTTCATTTAGAGTGAAGTAGTATCTTTGAGAGAACGCGTTGAAATGACACTCCTCAGTTAGATATTTGGCTGGTTTAGCCGTCTGTGCCATTTAACTTTGGAAACATTTTCAATATGCTGGTTTATTTAGGTTCAGGAATAGACTTTCAGATACAGTATGTAAGAATAACTTGTGCAGACCTGTACTTTTCAATTCAGTGACCTAAACAAGGCTACAAAGTTCTGTGTCAAATCCTAGCCTGTTTTTTTTTCTTTTTCAGTACTCCTTTTAAATATCAAATTTAGCTAATGAATGGCTTTCAGGAATAACAGTGTAGCTAGCTGAGAATATAGAAATTCCTACTGTCAGAAAATGACAAAGAGGAAACATAATTCTTTATATGTGTTTCAAAAAGAGTTTAAGCTTGTTTAAAAATAGTGTTTTGGGATACACTTTGTGATATTTAAAATTGAGGCTGCTAGAGCTTGTCTGAAAGAATGTGTATGTGCTCTGCCTGCCTCGAGTTGATGTGTCCAATTACATATTTGTTCATTAAAAAAGCCCAAACATGTATTTGTTCTCTGCAGAAACATCATCAGGGACAAGTTCTATTGGATGTAGTCTTCAAGCATCTCGATTTGACAGAGAGAGATTACTTTGGTTTACAGTTGGCTGATGAATCTACTGATAACCCTGTAAGTTAACTCTGCTTTATGAATACTGTTTAATAAATCATAATCCCATTCATCAGTGTGCTCTATGTCCTTGCAAAGAGAACTAAACAGAAGCCATTGCAATATTGTATCATCTTCTCCACCCATTTGGGTGGGTCAGGATCACCTTGTAGTTTCCATAAAACTAAATGTTTATAGTTACAAGTTTGGAGTAAAATGTTGTGATTTGGGTGTATGAAAGAATACCTTACAAGGACATTACTTGTTTTATTTTATTTGCTAGACTGCATGATCATTTCCAGTTGGAGTAAGAGATAGTAACTCGTTTAATATATATATATTTATTTTTTTTTTTTATTAGGACTTGGAAAAAAATAAGTGGTTTTTTTGGTTGTGGGTTTTTTGTTTTCGTTTGTTTTTTTTTATTACCCTGTACGTTGTTTTTGTTTCTAGCACAGACACTTGGTAGGTCTTTTAACAGTGCTTCTTATGGTCCACTATCTGACAAGAGCTGCCAGCTCATCACCAAAACAGGAGGAGGAAGGGACTCCTTTGCAAATGAGTGTTCCTAATAGTTCATGCGCGTCAATTGAAAGGAAATTCCATAGGACTGAAAATTTGTAAATCACTGGTAGAAATGAATAAATCCAGCTGTAACGTTCAGCTGCTATAGTAGTTATAGCTGTGCTGTTGAGATCATGATTGCTTGAAGAATACTTCTTGAATACTTTATTTTATAGGTATCTAAAGTGCCATTTAAGTATTACTCCTTATAATACAGTTCTTTACCTAATTTCCGTTATGTGTGTGTCACAGTGATGGGGTCTAAATTTATCTCCCACCTTGCTTGTCAAAAGTCATTTTGGCTCACAAAATGTGCAGGATATGATCTGTAGAGATCAGTGACACTGTAAAGTGTTAATCCTTCAGTAACTAAGCTGAATTTCAGAACATAGTGCAACTTTCTTCGGTAAGTACAGATTTCATCTCCTGCTGTTTCCTCGTGAAGAGCGACTGTTCTAAATAGGAGGAGTACTTTTTTTATCTTACTAAAAGGTTGTGGGTTTTTTTTTTCCTCGCTTATTCCTAATGTCTTTTTTCATGTATAAGAGGAAGAAAGAAGTCACAATACAGCCATAATTTTTATTCTGCCTGAGTAGTGAACTACTTCCACAGTTCTTCTTCTCTAGAGAAAATTATTCATAATTATCTTCTTTTTCTAAATTCTGATAACATTAAGATTATTAATAGAATAAAGCTGTACAGCACGCTTGTAGATACTGAACAAAGTTTTCTTTTGTAACTTTGTGGGCAGTTCTGATAAGACATTGGCAGGCTGGCCTTATTTGTTGTTTTAATTCTAAACTTAGTTTCCAGGCTGGAAAGACATAGCCATGCTGTAGAAAAGGCTGAATTATTTTTCCGTCTTGTCTAAGAAGTATTTAATTAAATATCCCTAAATATTTACCTCAACATTCAGAAAATTGTAGTGTTTCTCATTCTCATTTATCTGGCTTTCCAATGGTTAGGCCTCTAAGCTCTTGGTTTTTTATTTATCTGTTTGGAAGCAGCTGAACCCAACACTGTAATGGAAGGATCTGGTTAAGAGCTAGTCCAAAAGAGAAATGACTTCACAGCTGTTTGATATATGGACATGCTTTAAAGATTTAGTATTCTTTGACTTCTAAATATTTGGGCTTTTCAGCACGTATCTAGTTGCCATGAAAACAATGTGTCAGAGCTAAATAGAAGTATTACCAATTACGTTACCAATATTATTATGTTAGCTTGAAGAATTTAGGAGTTTGACTGGTTTCAGTTTTTTATATCAGTTTATATTGACACTTGGTTCATTTGCACAAAGAACTCAGATTGGATTTGCAATAATCTAATTCATTGTGAAGTAACAGCAGAATATTACTAAGAGTCAATACAGCAGGAGAGAAAGGTGATGGAAAAATGGGGGTTCTGCTAATTGAGTGTGAAACCTCTGTCGAGTGGATTTCATGAGCTGCACAAGCTTTACGGTTCTGTGTAATATTAGTGTCACAATACAGCTCAGTGCAAGGAGGTGTTGATGTGGTGCACAGCTGGAGTGATGCCTTTGGCTGGGGCCTTGTCTGCGGGTGCCTGGAGCAACGCTGAGGGGGGAGTGTTGGTGCTCAGTGGGAGTGAGGGTGTAGCAGATACTGGGAGTGTGGGTGCTGGAGCACCCTGGGCAGGAGGGAGTACAGAAATGGCCCTGCAAGGGACTGGAGTATAAACTTAATGTATCCCCAAATCTACCTAACTCTCCGACTTACTGCGAGGTAAATGGGGTAGCATGTCGTTCTAGCAGCACCTTGCTTCATAAAATTCTGGTACTTTTACCTAAATCTTGTCAGCTGCCACTTCTTTGCCATATTAAGTGGTTTAACCTTCTGCAGTTCCCCAGAGAGAAGATCCTCTTTTGCAGTTGGATCCAATGATATTATTTGGAAGCGTGGATGTTGCCTGTTAAATACAGTTCCAAAAGAAGTTACTTGTCTGTGGTTTGAGTTATTCTGATACGTACCAAACTGATCTTTAAAACCACAAGGAAATGTAAATACAAGCTTTTCTGCTAGGCACTTCAGTTCCAGTTGTCTGGATTATCTGTAATCTCAAACAGTGCTCCCCACCCCCCTGCCCCTCGAAAAGTTCCAAGGATTATCAGTCAGATCTGTGATTTATCCTACATATTGGGTCATAACCCTTTGCTTAAAGATACTCAAGTATCTTGCACTATGTTTTGAAAGATTCAGATATAAAATACATGTATATCCCTGGCGGGAGAGTCCTTTCTTAAGCCTTTACATTTAGTCTTAAAAGTTAATTGATCCTGTGTGAGGCTTTTGTGACATAATCACACTCTTTAAGATGTTTTAAACTGTCTCTTAAGCCATCTACTACCAGAATACAGCTTTTGGATGTAGTCATCACTATTTGTTATTACCAATGAATAAACTGACTCAGAACAAACTTAGGATCCATAGTGTGTGTCAGGTAGCTTTTAGGTACTCTGAGTGTTTGCTTCTGCCTCCCTCACATGAGAGGAAGGATAAAAAAAGCCCTGTGATAAATATGAGGTAGTTACAAGCCATACAGGGTTAGATCAATGTCACTTCATAGGAACTGTGGCCATAAAACCATTTCCTGAGGCTTGTGGGCTTTCATTGCAAGGCAGGATGAGGAATTGAACAGTATTTATAGCAAACGTGGGTAAGGTTGGTAAGTGCAGAGTCTGCTTGTGGGTTGCTGGTGGGGAGTGGTTTAAACAACTTGTAGGGCTTTCCAGAGAACCACACTTCTATCTGAAATTCACAGTGTTGATCTTTCTAAAGATCTGTCAGTACTTCCCCAGGCAGTGTTCTCCCAGAGGGACGATTGAGGTTGGGTGCTGTTCGGTGAAATTGTTCTCTAGTCCTTAATCCAGTAGGCCGAGTGCAGAGCCTCTGGTTTCCAAGATCCCAGTTGAGATGATGCTGGGGCTGGCAATTTGAAGAGAATCTGTGAGCCAGTGGGATCAGTCTCTGGATGTGTCAGACCTGCAAAATGCAGAATCCAAAGTACTGGAACTACTTTACACAAATTACCTCCTGAGTTGGGTGAATGAGCCTGCTTATAGCTCTTCACTGCCACAGTTAGTTCACCTTAGAGAATCGGTTTAAAGGGTAGCTGAAGATGTTAAACACAGCATAACTGAGGTCTAGCCTGTCTGAGGCCCATGTGACAGTCATAGATCCAAGTCGTAGTCGAAGTAGCACTGTAAGAGACAGATTTGTGGACAACAGAGGTTAATCCCAGGGAAAGAACAGTAGCAACTGTTGGTGATAATGTTGGTGTCTTTTCAGAACCGGTAACAAGACTTTGTATGCCAGTAAGACATTTTAGTAAAAGACCAAATAAATAATAGGAGAGCAACAGTTTCTTGATGTGTACAAGGCTGGAACTTGGACATTTTTGTTTCTCTAAAGTCAGTGTTATAATTTGTGTCTTTCCAGAGGTGGTTGGATCCAAACAAACCTATCAGGAAACAATTAAAAAGTGAGTACATGTATGTATTTGGTCAATTCATCTATCATTATTATGCTGTTTTTCCAGAGTGCCCTGATTAATTAGAAATAATTTTTCTTGACCGTAGGAGGGTCTCCTCACAGTTTGAACTTCAGAGTTAAATTTTTTGTAAGTGACCCAAACAAGCTCCAAGAAGAATACACGAGGTAGGTCTAGTTAATTAATCAATAAAAATTTTTTCTACAAGACTTATGTTTAAGGGGAAAATAATCATTATTTTTAAGGTATAACATGGAAATTTTCTTTTAAATCATATTTTTAGTATGTGCAAACTTCTAATTTTTGCCTAATAATTACAGATATGAACTATGCAGTTGCACCAAATCAATATAACAAAAAGCTTCTGTGAGTAAATTCACAAATGTATAAGCAAAGTGGAGTAACTACATGAAGAAAATACTACCAAGTAGAAACAGAAAAGGGAAAATAGAGACGCGAGGAAAACTTAATCCCACTATTCACCAATGAGTACAAATTTAATTTTATCCTTACTTGTGTTCTCCCTTGTGATTAAAAAATTCCTTTCTGCATTTTTTTTCTTGATACTCCCCCTCCCTCAATTTTCTGCATTGCACTAATAAAATTAATCTCTGTTTGTATGGTTGTAGTTGTCGCTTGAAGCATGTAAGCTTATTTTGATAGCAATGTGTTAAGTCTGTTGAAGAAAATGCTCAGTGTGAATCAAGATAGAAGGTTTGTGGACTGCAATTAGTCCCTCAAGAAATGCCTCAGATTTTCAGTATTCTTAATTAGTTTTGGTCCTCTACATAAGTGGCATGATTTGACAGATTGGAATTTTGGATATTAGCCATTCTAAAAACAGGTCAACCCCATTCAAAAAACAGTATCTAAATTATTAAGGATAGCTTTAGAAATGTAAGTACCGAAACTGTGATAATTTGTGTCCACACTTCTTTATAATTTCTTTTAATTTGTCATATTTTGGACAAAATTTTACACACTTCTATGCAGACAGAATTTACTAAAATAAATCGCAGAGATCCTGGATCAGGCTTTGTTTTATTAAAATATTTACTCTAGGAAAATCTGGAAACTTACTGTATCAATAATGAAAAAATGAGTTATTTGAATTAAAGGACAATATATAATATTCCTGAGGTGATAGAAAAATAACAGTAGATGTTGATGAATATTAAATAAACAGTAAAGAGAGAACAGTTTACTTTAAATGTTATGCTGTAAATAGAGCTATAAATACAGCATCCTTTTAGATGAGAAATAATGTCCAATTGCTGTATCTAGGTCAACTCTGCCTTTTTTGCTAATAGGCCTAATTGCCTCTGAGAAAACTTGTTTGTATCTGGAATTATTATAAAGAGAGAGTTAATATCTGTGGGGTTTTTGGGGTGAAGTTAGGATGCCGTGTCACAAATACGGGGTCCTTTCTCGTAATCAGTGTTCCCCCCTTAAAAAAGGAAAGAAGCAAAGCGCAAACTTGTGACAGTTCCGTTTTTATAAATTTCCTGAAAACAGAGGAATGAGTTGACGTACGAGGCAGTACGAATAGATGTCAGGGAAGGTTCAGTGTAAGCTGGTGTCTTATTAGACCTCTGTGAATTCGTGCAAGGGAGGCAGGTTATGAGTGCCCCAGGCCAGGAAAGGTCAGCGGGAGCTCCCCTTGCGTGGAAGAGTTTAGCCTTAGGAACTTGTCTTGGTAGGAAATGAAGCTTCATTAGTTCTGCTTGTGGCAAAAGGACTTGCTTATTAACGTTGATGCCAGTTAGCAAGAATTCTGGCTTACCCTTTTCTGGATGAATCTATATAAGGAAGATGAGAACATGGTAATGCAATGCCACCTTCATTGGTTTAGCTGAATTTATCGTGCGAGCTTTTCTAGATCTATATTGCTAAAGCTTCTGTTGATTTCCCAGTTTGCTCAATAATACACCAAGCTTCTGGTCAGCTAACAAGCCAGTAACTTGTCTCTTTGCTGAAAACGGGGCAGAAAATGCACTCTGCTTAATCCTGAGGTCTCTTAAATATCATGGAATATTTCTAATAAAGCAGTACACGAAAAAAAGTAAAATAAAATGAAGGTGCAACTGCACATATGGAATGTTTTTGTCCTACTTTCTTTTTTTCAGCCGTAAAGGTTAACAGGAAAAACAGGAAAAATTGGTTTGCTCAGTATATTTCCAAAGAGATGCTCAAGCTAAATATGCAAAGCATATCACTTTTAATATATAAATTTAATTTGTCATTTATTGCTTTTTTTAACAGGTAAAGACATTTTACTTTTTCTGTCCTTTTTGGTTTGTTTGTTTCAATATGCACTTTAAATGAAAAAGTGTTTTGAGGTCTCTAAAGCCTGGCTAATGTTTCCGTTTTAACTTTTTGATGTTAATACCTTAAACTAAGCTTCTTGCCATTTTGATCAGTTAAAGAACTTCTAGATGGTTTTGTAGGAGTTGAGCATATGGGCTAACATCTTTACTTGTAATTTTGCAAGCCTTTTCCCTCATTTTCATTCAAACATGTAATGTTTTACCTTTCCACTATATTTAGCTTGTAAATGGTTGAATTTCTTCGTACCTATTTGTAAATGTTGGTAGAAGTCTTTAAAGTGGTGGTTAATCTACTTTCTGAAGACTACGCTTTATTACACATAATACGATTTCTCATACTTGTGATACATTCTCTTTAATTTCTTCGTTCAGGTTAATATTGGGAAGTTATTTATTGTTTGATTTCAGTCGAACCTGAACTAGGTGGTTGTGATAAGTAATTTTGAGTGTTGATGATCAACGGGTATGGCTGACTCTCTACTTCTGAATCAGAGTGCCAAGAGGGAAAACAGATGATGTTTATAATAGTGAAAGAGGTCCCAAAACAGAATACATTAACAAGAAAGCAGGAATTATGTTTAAATTTTCCACTCAGTGAAACTTTTAAATAAAAAGGCATTGGAGCCTAAATTCTATAGCTGCTTTTCTGGCCTATTACAAGGGGTTTTGCTGACAGTTGAAGCTTGCTGCTGACATCCTGCCATCTCAGTTAGCCTTGGTTGTTACCCCACTTCAATCTCTCCCTTAGAGGCCGGTTTATAGCAGGTGTGATTTGCCACTTGAGATAAAAATCTATACTTCTTTGAAATTGCCTAAAACCTTTGAGTGAAATCTAAAGGAACTAAATTGAATGAACAAAAGATTCATTCTGAGACATTAACAGAATATTTGTTCAGGTTTTTGGTTTTCTTTTGAGGAACAAAGGAAGCAATTTAGAGGGAAATCTGTTTGCATTTTGAGATTTGTTGGGGTTTTGAAGTGTTTCTGCTGCCACTGATGGGAAATAGTTCTTGGTTTAGTTCCTTTTGCTTTTTCCATCTCCTTCCCGACTTGAAAGAGTGGGTCTGGGAAGACCAGATGAATTCCTAAAACAAGTTTTTCTCACATCATGCTTATAGAAGGTCAAGGGAAGTCAGTTGGAAGGCATTTGACATAATAGAATCCACTATAGTTTTATTTAAGAATGTAACTTGAAAATACAAAGAGTACTTTTTAAAATTAAATGAAAACAGTAATTTCAAATATATAATGAGAATTAATTTTATCTACCTGGAGTACAGATCATTCTTAAGGTACCTCCACACAACAGATGCAAACTTCAACTTCTGGTTGCCGTGTTGAGTAGTTGTGTTGTTCACACTCAGTCATCACAAAGGCACTTTTTCCTGTTTTTAAACTTTAAGTTCAGCATAAATACTGGAAAGTAAAGCAGGTAGAATGTGAACTTTGCAGCCTTTCAGTGGAATATAATGTGTAATTCATAGTGTGTAACTAGTTTAGCTTAGAAAGTTGTTTTATTATTTTACTAATCACAGTTCAATTTCTTTCCATAGGAGTTGAAGAAAGCATGCAAAATGTAAAGTGTTAGTTTTGCACTAACTGAAAGTAAAATGCATTAAATGGATAAAAAATGATTAAACTTTTAATTATAGTGATTTTTTTTTTTCTTTAAATAAGGTACCAGTATTTTTTGCAAATTAAACAGGACATTCTTACTGGAAGGTAAGACATTTTTGTTGTGTTCATCATTAAATGCAATTTAGGTTGAGAATAAGTTAATGGTGAGGGATTTTGCCTGCAGAAATGAAAATATATTTTAGATAAATACTGTTTATGCAAGTAGAAGTGGTTATAATAGTTATCTGTCCTATTTGTTCATAGACTATGGGAAATTAGGCTTTTCAAAATAACCAAATTGCATATTAAATATGTAATTTTATTTATTTCTCATTTTAAAAACAATACAAAACAGATTGCCCTGTCCTTATAACACTGCTGCTCTTCTGGCTTCCTATGCTGTTCAATGTAAGTATAATTAGTATTCCTGTACATGATAGTACTGAAATATAGATAAAATAGTATGGATTAGTTTCCAAAGACTGTCGTTTGTATAGCATTATTTGTGATGTTTGTGGACTTAATGCTGCTTTTCTCATGATTAAGGAAATAGGGTTGGGGTTTTTTTTTCTCCCCCAACGTGTTTTGCTGAAATAGATAAAGTAAAAATACTGGTCATGCTCCCTGCCTTCCATCTTTAAACCCATTCAGTTAAAACACCTCAAAACAACCCTCTTGTATTTCTCTGTATTCTGAAGGGTGGGGTTGATTTTTCTCTTCTTGAGAATGATCCTAAAGCATTTTTTAGACACTTAAACATTTCTAACATACTATAGAATGAACCTCCAAATAGGTGTGGAAAAGAAATTCTGGTCATATTGGCCAAAATAAGTCCATACCCATGTTGTCAATTTTAAGCCGTCCAGTAAGGAGATAAGTCTTCAAGACTGAGACTTAGTTCTCTTCATCTCTCCGTTTTCCTTCATTAACTCAAATTGTTCAGTGGAAAAAACTCAACAACCATCAACCAAGAGAGCATTCAGCGCTTGGTTCTTGAGATTTGTGATTGTCAGAAAGTCAGTTTTACCAGCAATCCCGATATATCCATCTGCCTTTGTGTGTTGTTCTGCTGTTACAGATCCTTAGATCTACACTTTGTACATATCAGAGCAATAGCGTCCACGTTAATCTTGCAGGGGAAAAAAAAATTATAGCAATGTTAATGTAATATTTTACGTAGTTTTGATAAGTGGTCGCCTTCGCCTCTTTCCAGATCAATCAATAGATTGATCTTAACAAAACTTAACTTAAAAGCCCCGAACTCCAGCTACTTGGAAGTAGATATGTCCTTCAAGTGCTCTCATGCCACAGGGATTTGCCTTAGAAGAGACGAAGTATTTCATAATGAAACAGGCACTATGAAAGGTTCATAACATTTTAAGCTTTTAAGAATGCAGCATGTTTATTTTTCAAATGCTGTAGGAGTGGTGGCTATGCGCAGTGCGTTGTAGTTACGTCTGTATGTGAGATCCTGCTGCCCTAAACTTCTTCACTGCAGACCTCTGTCTGATGATGTTCTGTGCATGCCTGTTACTCAACTCCCTCCGGGTTTTGCTCTTGAGATTCTTTATAACTTCAAGTAAATAGCAGGCTTAGAACTCAGACAGTGCTGGATCCTCCATAGTGGATTTTAACAAGGCATGCACCCTGTTATGTAACCTAATCCCATTTTCCAGTTTTAAAATTATTTAAAATAGAATCTGTTTCTGGCAATGCATGTGCCCCAAATTTCTTTCTTCCCTTCCCTTGCTTATCCTCCTGCCCCACAAGTGCCTCCGTCCCTCTTGTTGGTTCTTCCATGCCCCATAAAATCGTCGGTCACGCTGCCCAGGAGCCCACATCGTGCTGAGTTGCTGCCAACTTTCCAGTTCTCACGTGTTCAGTTGTAGGTCTGTGACATGGATTTTTTCAGACTGTGGTTAGAAAGCCTGAAAGCCTGTATTTTTAGCAAATGGTGTTGTCTGTATGTTTTTTTTATTCTGGCAATAAATGTGATTTTACTTTACATCTTATAATTTTAAGAAAGTGCTAGAAATTATGTAAATGTACTTTTTAGAAGTTTCGTAGTTCCAATGTAGGTGTATGTATGAATACTTTTTTTCCATACATACAGTTAAATGTGCAAAAAAATATTTTTCTAATGCTTCTGAACATAACTTGGTACAGAATGAGTCGGTGCAGATTTTAATGAAGAAATAGCAGTTGTAGCATTAAAAAAAATATATATTGTGTGATCACATGAGAGAAAGCAAAGGTAAAATGAAAACAGAAAAAAAGAAGTACCTTGAAGTATATTATTTAGTGCTGGCCATTCTGACAGAATTTATGAATTAATTTGTGTATTAAAAATCCAAGACTTTAAGACTTCCTTCATAAATACCTATTCAAAGCTCTTCTGAAATGATCTCCGTGGTATTCGCTGAGAATGTGACTGTTTATTCAAAAGGGAAAAGGGGAGTTCGAATGTCTTCTCTATTTTTGTTTGCTGTAGATCATAAAGTATGTGGGAGCAGACTTGTGAATTTGGGGGCATTGCACAATGCCTGGTACCTCAGTGATAAACAATAACCTCTCTTTTTAATATTTTAGCCGAGCTGGGAGACTACAACCATTCAGAAAACTTGCCAGGCTACCTCTCAGACTATTCTTTCATCCCTAGCCAGCCTCAAGACTTTGAAAAAGAAATAGCAAAATTACATCAGCAGCACATGTAAGGATTTACAGCAGAAGATATTGACTGACTTTGTCAAATCCTGACTGCTGGTGCTGTGCTATTATATTTCCAAAAATGAGTATTTGAGTATTTGTCTTAAAGGTTTCTGGGTTTCTTGGGGGTGTTTTTTTTTTAAGAGTACATTTAATGTGATATTTTTTAGATTGTCTGTAGAATAAGTACCATTGGTAGTCTGCACAGATAGAATATCTTTTACAGGATGACAGGGAAAATAAGTGAAGAAATAAACATGTTAAAGGTACACTGAAAACAGTATTTCTATTGTATAGGATGTTAACTTAGCAGGCTATAATGTCTTCAAGAGGTTTTTTCAGTCTTTCAGAATGCTCTGTGCATAAAGGCTTTGTTTTCATGGTGCTTTCACCGCTAAACAAGAGTTACTTTAGAAGTAACAAAGTCCTTTTCTTCAGTATCTGCTCTTTCCTGTGTGCGAGTCTGTGACCTTTTACCAAAGAGGAAAAGGCAATGAAGCAATGGAAAATATTTTTTTTTTTTTCAGTGTGTAACATTGTGGTACCTTTTCAGTGATGGTTCCTTGGTATTTTAGAACTCAAGTCCTTTTTTTTACAGTTAAATTTAACAAAATGTAAGCTATGTTTTCAAAAACATTTGCTTGATTGGGGCACGTTGGCTTAGAGACCGGTGAATGTTATGGAACGTTTCAGCCAATGGCTTAGCAAATTCTGTTAGGTAGGGTAAAGAAATTAAAGTGAATTGATGCTAATTTAAACTTTAAGGGTGAGCCTTGGAGATAAATTGCTGTTATCAATACAAAATACAGGACTGCAAAAGTAATTTGCAGGTTCTAGAGCTCTACAGACATTTAAGTAGTAACGGTGCATTAGAAATAAAACCGTGTGCGTTTCCCAGCTGTGTTGCAAACTCTTGACAAGACTTTGTCTATGTGGAAGCACAAGGTTTTTCCTGTTAAAATTTTTGGGTTACAGTGTGTTTATGGTGAGAAAGGAAACTCAGCTTTCAGGGCTGGGGTGTAGAAGTAGTAAAACGAGAGCAGATTTTCTGTTTGAGCTCACTAGGGAGCCTGATGTGGGGGGTTATGTTGGAATGTTTCTGATTTAACTTCTTTCTTTCAGAGGGTTGTCTCCTGCAGAAGCAGAGTTCAATTATCTCAATACAGCACGTACCTTAGAACTTTATGGAGTTGAATTGCACTATGCAAGGGTAAGTTTGGATCAACTAGTATTGTAATGTAAAAATGGATTCCTCTGAGATATATGGAAAAATAAAGGTTTATTTTTAGTGAGCCTTCCTGGCTGCTGCTTACAAGAGGAAAATAACTTGAAAATCAACTTATGAAGTGCCTAACTGTGACATACCAATTTCAGTAGTCACTCTTTCCCTCTAGTGGGGTATTTCTTTGCTTAAATTTGGACATAGTTGTACGCAGGTAATTCAGGTTGAGCCTGTTGGCCTGAATGCCAGTTCAGCTGGCTACTGGTGAATAAGAAAAATGTACTTGTTGAATGTGCTTTTGATATTGAAGGATCTGTCAGCTTTGAAAAAATTTGGTTAATTTGGTTCCCATTGCAACCAAGTGATAGATCGTTATTATTATATACTATGAACTGCTAATGTAAGGTGAACATTCCATAATTTGCTATAGTGTCAGTTTTATCTGGTAAAGCAGGTAGCTCAAGGTCTTGACTCAATCTTAACCTTTCAGTTCAGTGCTGCCATTTCTGCAAAGCCTCTGAATATAATTGTTTTTAGTAAATAAGACACCTCTGGCTTTTAAATATTCTTGTCTTAATCGCTAAGGTTAGAGAAACTTGCAGTAGACTTTGGAATGTGCCCCACTTCGCTGCTTTCTGTATCCCACTGATGTTGGGCACACATTGAGAGATCTATAGCAGGTGTTTGATTAGAGTGCAAAGATGTTTCAGGAAAAATGGGCTATTTAAATATGCTTATAATATTGTTTGTTTTAAAATCTATCCTCGCTTTGCTCTGAGACTGCGATTGTATTTTGAGTAGGAATTGAAGTTGCTGGTTGCTTTTAGTGTGAGCCCATTTGTTAGTGCTGTTATTTGTAATAAACTGCTAGGATACTCTATATTATGTATTCCTTCAACATTGGTGGAAGGCCGAAGATCTAACTTAAGAAATTAAAATTCTGTGGTTGGTTATAAAGAGCTCAGAGCAAATATTTGGGCTTGTCCTAAACAGGAAAGAATAACTTAATTCTTATTTGTCTCATTAAAACACGTTTGCTTCCATGTTAATTGAGATCTGTTTTACTATGCTGTTTGTGTATTTAGAGAGAGAGAGATGAGAATGAATATATATGAGGTTTCAAAAATGTTTATATTGCTCTTCAAGTAATTTTCTCTTTTCTTTTAAAGGATCAGAGTAACAATGAAATAATGATTGGCGTGATGTCAGGTGGAATACTAATTTTTAAGAACAGAGTACGAATTAACACCTTTCAGTGGTAAGAACAGCTGCTTAAGCTGATGTTTGTGTAGTATTTCAAAATGTACTTTTACTACTACCAGTGTCACATGCTTTAAAAAAGACCAAAACTTAGTTGTAGCATATCAAGTTGAAATGATTTACCTCATGCTGTACTATGAGTAATTTTACAATGGTGTTTTGTGCTGTTCTGCTGCTGTGCTGTTGAGTGTTTGTGGTGCAAACTGCAATGAATTGTAATACGTTTTCTGTTCAGGAGATTGTAAGCATACTTGGTTTAATCAGCTATATAGCCAGGGCCAGTGTTACAGTGTAGCTCACAGTCTTTGTAAACATGGAGTTATCCTCATTAAATCTGTTACTCTAGTTATTCAATCTTCTTAAGTTGGGATCCTGTTCTTGTTTATTCATAGAAGAGGGAAGATCTAAGAGAAATCCAGTTCTGGACTATAACTTCTGTAGCGCTCTGTAGAAATTATGTCACCTTCCCCAATGGTTTTTTTTTAGTTCCCTCAGAAGGAACCTTCTCTTGGTTTCCTTTGCCTGCTTATAATCCACTTGGACAGTTATTTATCACCTATGTCGTTGAGTATGCTACAACAGCATTCTGAGTGGGGGAGGTCAGCCATATAAAATGATCATAACAGACGTTAGTTTACCAGGCACAAAAGTTGTTCACTCTAGAAAAAGAGTGAAAAGTTTTGCATTTTCAGTTGTTACTCTTTCTGCACTTTCATTTGCTATTGATGTGTGTGCTCGGGCAACTGGACATTTCTAAAGTTCTTGTCTGGTGTGTCATCTTCACATAAACAGATTAAATTGGTTAACACAACTGAAACTAGAAAAACTCTTATCTGAATTCCAGCTGGAATGGGCAGTTGAAATCTTTGGGGTTTTGTTGTTTTCTGTTAGCACAGGGTAAAATCCATTGCCTATAATCAGTGACCTGTTTTCACTTAGTGAGTTCCCTTGCAGAGATTCAAGATGCTAATCACAGTCTTGATCTTTGCTGCAAACCAGTGTATTTCTGAGACCCTCTGGTTTTCTGTGCTAAGCTTAGTCTCATGTTTTGTTGCAGGACATTACGTATTCTGTGGTTTGTCGTGTTAGGAAGCAGTGTCAATGGTGAAATTCTAGTGGGTTTTTGGAGAGAAAGATAAAGCTATGGCATAAGTGTTATCCACAGCCAGCTCCAATAGAATATGTCAATATTTTATCTATAAGCATTCAAAGAAAAGTAAGTCTGAGGCATGGACATTTTCAGTCTCGATCATTATTTGGGTAAACTAAAATTGGATATTGCAATGATAAGTCTGGAAGTGCTGTACTAGTCAGCCAGACCTGCCTCTGCAATAGTGACATGCTCCAAGAAAAATAATCCTTCGTCTGGTAAGAGTTTTGAAGCGTTACAGCCATTTCTGGGTTAAGGCAGCTTTATAAATGCAGTCCTGTAATAATCAGGAAGGTTTTAATTCAGGCTGCTTTTACTGCTGTTATTTTTGGGAAAACAGTAATAGTAGAAATAGGTTCTGTAAAACATACTGGTAAATTACTGAGTACATACAGTGTAAGTCGTAATTAAGCTACATGTCCCTACTGGAAGCTAGAGGTTTCTGCGAGTTCTGCTTCATATTGTTTGCATGCCAGGGATGCTGATCTAAATTCTTAGTGTGGTTTGCGTGTAATTACCTAAACAGTTGTTCTTTGTATTCGACCATATCAGCTGACTTCAGGGATATTAATTTCTTAATAGAAGAAATGTGAAGACTATAGTACCAGCATGATTGGTCTTTACAAAAGAAAAAAAGAACCACCCCCCCATTTTGTCCCATTACAGACTTTCTTTTGCTTTCAGTAAGGATCTGAAATACCAGTTCTCACAACATAGCTCCATAGTAGACCTATTGCCTTTCCTTTTTATCCATGTCATGCAGCTGCTCCAGTGACACCAGTGTTGATACTTTTTCTTCTTGCTTCCACTTATCCTTGCTCCTGTGCAACTGGAGCTGTGTAATGTCATCCCCGTACTTTATGGCTACAATGCTTAGATACCCCTTTTTCAGCACTCCTGAGCTGAATTCTGAGACAAATGACAGCTTAGACATGCCTGTATATGGGAAGAAATAAAGTTTTAACTATATTTATTGCTCAGTGTTGTGCTGGTTCAGCCATCATCGTTTTATGCTGCCATCAGTTGCCTGATCCCGTAAGCCAAAGCTGAACTCAGAACCATCCCCTCAGGAGTCTTCTTTCAGACAGTCCTGCCATCGGTTCCTGTGGTCCCAGCTCCTCTGCTGCCCACTGCGGTGCCAGCATTGCCTGGACACAACGGACAGAGATGGCTCCTCAGTGGCCCTTCACATGGAAGGATACCACCATGAGACCTCAGCAAGATGCAACCAGCCCCAACAGAAGCCACACCCAACAGAAAGCTCTTCCAACTGATCAGCTCCTGGTTGATATAATCGTGGCCTCACCCACCACCCAGCCATGACCACCTGGGTGAGGGTGAAGCCACAGAGACACAAGTGGGTGAGGTTCTGCCTCTGGAACATGAAGCCAATAGAAAACCCAAAACATTCTTCTAGGTTGTGACTCATCCACAGGTCAACCCCAACTTGGGCCCCAGCACTTCACTCAGAGAAGAAACAAGTAAAATGCCATTGCCCTCTCCCTCTTAATTTGGTATTATATCTAAATTGCATATTATGAACCTTATGATCATAGGGAGAAAGGAGACAGGAGGGAGACAAGGCAGGAATAAGCAAAACAAAGGAGACTGCCTTTTGTCCAGGGTGTCCTAAATTCATCTTCTTGTACTGAGGATAATTCCTCTTTTCCCCAAACTGTGCTACCAGACACAGAGACTCGGAAATCCAGGGAGTAGATCTTGCCCTCGAAGGCCAAAGGAGAAGACCACAGAGTACCTCAGCCTTTCCTTTGATACTACACCACCTGTTCAGCAGTGGAGACACTTTCCTTTGCCTGTCTTTTGCAATCAGTGTGCCTCTGGAAAGCTTTATTTCCTTTCGCATCCGTTGCCAGGTGCAATTGCACCTTGGATTTCCTAGTTTTATACCTGAATGCCTAGCTAGTACTTCTGTGTTCCTTCTTGGTCATCTAACCCTGCTTCCACATCCTGTACACTTCCTTTTGTGTTTGAGCTCAGTCAGCAGTTCGGAGTTCATCCAAGCTGGCCTGCTCCCATGCTTGCATGCTTTTTAGCACAGGATTGTTCTGGATCGAGAAGACTGTCGTTAAGGTTGGCCACCTCTCCTCAGTTCCTGTGTCCCCAAAGGCAGCTTCCATGGCATTTTGCCTGCCAGAGCTCTAAGCAAGCTGGGGTTTCTTCTCCTGAACAGCAGGGTGGTTTAATCCGCTGCATCCCTCCTAACTTCCCTCAGGATCTTTAGCTTCACCACCTCACAGCTGTTGAAGGCAAGTTTGTCTTTGACTACTAAGTCTGGGCAATCCTTCCTTTCTTGTGAGTTGTGCTACCAAGAGAGTCTTCTGTAGCTGACTGGTACAGAAGCTGTGTCAAAGAAGTCTTGGTCAAGAAATTTGCTGGATTACTTTTGTCCTGCCTTATCACCCTCCTGGCAAGTGTTGGGGCGGTAAAGTCCTGTTGTGAGACTCCTTCCACATGTTTGAGTACAGTCCTCACTTTAGACTAAGATTTTAAACGATCTCTTAATTTCAAAAGATAGATCCTATGATTTAGGATGTCTGAGATGACTGGAGACTGGAAAATCACACCAGGAAAACATTACCAGCACCAGCCTGTGCTTACCCTTTCCCTCTTACCCTTTGGGTACACACTGTTGCTGGCAGTCAGAGAAGGGAAGCGTAGGCAGATGTGCCTTTAGCTTTGGACCAGCGTGGATGTTCTGTAAGGACTAGGAGGGTATTAGCAGTGTGTATGAACTCTTTCTTATGCACTGTATTTTCCAAAAATAGCTGGGATTCAGCTTTGCTGAGTCATTTTGGTACTTGAATGGTGACTATTATGGGTTGAGTTAGACCTTCATGGCTACCGGGGTGGTTTTGAGTGTGACTTCAGGCTTAAAAGGCAGCTGACCTTACTCTGCCAAAATTACGGGGTGAGCTGAAAAACCAATATGTGCAACTTTTTGCCCTTATTGTTGTTCTTGAGTCTGTAAATCACCAAAGGCAGTAGTTTCTTTAGCAGAAGAGCAGGGAAAAAAAGAGTAAAAGGTAGTAGAGTGTTTTTTATAAATTGAATGGTCTTGATTTATTTTCAAGTTATCAATTGGCAGGCTAGGCAGATCAGATATGTTGTAGAGTATGCAGTTCAGTTTTTAGAAAAGGTATATATTAAAATGTTCTCTTAATTGCCCTGTACCCTAATTTTTTTTTTTAAATTAATTATAATGTACTTCTGGTTAAACTGCATCCTAAATAATCTAATGAAACTTTTTTCTGTTCTTTCCACAGTCAGACTTGTATAATCACTAGTGTCTCTCCCATCCAGCAAATTTAGCACCCATCTCTATTTATTCCTAAGCAATTATTTGTCACATGAGGTGCTAAGAAAATTACTGCATTGCCAGTGGAATAATTTGGTTACAGTAGATAAGTTGTAGCCCCCTTTATAGTTTCTAATCTTTGAGAAACTTACTTCAGTAGTAACAATTGGACTGAATAAGAAGAATTGGAAAAAAAAAAACCAAAAAAACCAGACCAAAATTAGAGCTGCTACTTTTTTGTTTTGTTAAACTAATGGCAAAGCTAGGAAAGAAAAAAAGAAAAGGGGAAAGATTTAAGTAAGCATAATTTAAAGGAAAGAAAAAAAGAAAAGGGGAAAGATTTAAGTAAGCATAATTTAAAAGCTAATATTCGCAGACTGTTATTGGAGATAGAAGCTCTCAACAAATTAGGACATCCAGGTTAGGTTCCTGCTCTGAATAATCCCCTGGAAAAAAATGTCTTCATTTGATTTGGTTAAAAAGATAACTTATATATACAGATATCCAACTTAGGGTGCCTGTTAATGTTTTGCTTCTCATCCTTCCTAGTCTAGAGGGTTTTTTTATTCAACAAGGTGATTGATAGTCACTATTGAGGTCCCTGTATAATCTTCAGGAATAAGTTTGTCTCAGAAATTGTAGTACTATGTTCACCAACACAGAATGTGTGGGGTTTTTTTTTCTTTTATTGTTTTGCTTGGTTTTTCCTTGTGGTTTTACCAAGCCGATTACTAACTTGAAAGTACAGAGACTGTCAGAGATGACAGTTCAGATGAGTAAGGGTGCTCTCTGTAAACATGCTGTGTAAAAGGTGGGTTGAAACCCCTGAAGTTTGCTGTCTCATTCCCACAAGTTAGCTGAGTGATTTAGATTCTCTTTTGCCTTGAATTTCATGAGAGTTGTCAGTGACGTCTCCTTTGAATGAGATAGCGTTTGGTGTTGTATGGTTTGCAGTATCTTATCACTCACAGAAATTATGATATTTTTTCTTGTTATAGTTGTAACCTTGCTTTTATTCTTGACCAAATTAATACTCCTGTGTATTTAATAAAGGATGTGCACTATCCTAATATTACATTTCTTTGAAAAAGTATGTAACTCGATTTTGATGGCTTGCTAAAACAAGTTTTGGTTACATTTTCTATATTTGGTTATATGTTCTATGATTCTATTTAAAGACACACAAGAACATAGAGAAAGAATGTCTTTCAGGAATCAGGTGAAGTTAAGGTTTTTTTCACATTCTAAGGGATAAGTGGCCTCGGAAAAGAGAACATCCGGTTGGAATGACTGGGCAGAGAATAGCTCTTTGGATTTTGGAACTGGGAAAAGATACTGAAATGAGCAACTGCCTTGGGTTTAGGATGGAAAGAAGTGAATTCAATAGATAAATATAATCCTCATACATTTCAGGTTACACAAGCTGTTTTATATAATCTTTGATATCTTATTTGTTGTCTATGGAAATTTCATGGAAATGAAGTTACATTGGTTCTCTCTAGAAAGTATATTTTCAGTAGATGTGTTTAAGCCTTTGCCCATGACTCTGTATACTAAGTGTTTTCAATACTGTGATTTTATTTTTCATTTAGGTTGAAGATTGTAAAAATTTCTTTTAAGTGCAAACAGTTTTTTATTCAACTTAGGAAAGAATTGGTGAGTACTGTTTTAAATTTCATCTCAAGAAATGAGAGCAATGAAATTTCTCCATAGAGCACATTTGCATTGTATTGACTGATATTATAGTGATTCTTGCCTTTATCTGCAATGAGAACTCCGGTTTCACCAACCATTTTTAGTTTTAATTCTCAGATGGGCCATTACAATACATTATAAGACTTTTTAAAATTTGATTTGCCTTATATTTTAGATATGTTGAGTTTTACATTTGTATGCGGGGAAATGTAACTTGCTTACATAAAGCAAATGTTGAAAAGGTTGAAAGTAAATCAATATTAAATTTAAATTTTGGTAGAAACTGAATTAAAATTAAAGGTACTGCTTAATGCTGCTTCAGTTGTGTATGTGCTTCTAAGTAAATGATTAAAACATGCTGATTTGTATTATTCAGATTTAGTAATACAGTTTGGCTTTATTACTTACATTTAAACGGAGGAGATAAAAATATCTTTGCTGTTTTAAATGACACATGGTAATATTTTATGCCTACTTCTAAATTTGTTAGGGAAAAAAGTTGAAGCTTTCTGTGAAGAATGTGTCTGTGTCACTGCTTGAGGTGTGTGTTTGCTGCCCTGTGAAGCACCACAGGACCACAGCACGTTAATTCAGCAAGAAATGGATTGTTCCACGCCTCCAAGAGATTAGTCTAAACCCATCACAGACATATCACTGGGCAAAGATAGAGGATTTAATTAAAAATATGACTATGTGATTAACTCATCAGATTAATTTAAAGGTTTTGTTTAGTTCTTACAGCTGAAAGGATTTGGATGACCTGAAATGCAGAGTTATGACTAGATGAAAAAAGATGGATTCTAGGCAGAAATGCATCCGGAGTACTATCAGACTGTTCCAGATCTAGAGACAATATGGTTAAACAAGAAAAATATAAGGAGGAAACACGTGTTATGTCAGAGTAGGCCAATGTCTGGTGACTAGTACTGGTGCTGAAAACAGGAGTCCCACTGGATATCTTAAAAGCCAATCCTTTAAAATGAGGCCCAGAAATTTGCAATTTTCACAAGTGGATCTACTGACCACATGCAGACACTTTGTTGTGGATTAGTTGACAGGAGAAGTTTAACCCATCTGCTTAGGGCAGCATGAGTAGCCATCAGTTCAGAAGTAGGAGAACAGGAGTTAGAGGATTTGGAGTAATTATGTGTAGAAAGAGGTGAAATTTTGCTATTACATGAAATAAACGGGATTATCTGTCAACATGAGCAGACATCATGCATTGTGTGCAGAAAAATGGTAATGTTAGAGAAAAGCGGAGGGGGGAATATTTCATTATGGTGACACAAGTTCAAGAAGGACAGGGAACTGCTTGAGAGTCCAGCGCAGAGCCACAAAGATGGTTAAGGGAGTGGAACATCTCCCTTATGAGGAGAGGCTGAGGGAGCTGGGTCTCTTCAGCTTGGAGAGGAGGAGACTGAGGGGTGACCTCATTAATGTTTCTAAATATGTAAAGGGTGAGTGTCAGGAGGATGGAGCCAGGCTCTTCTCAGTGAAACCCAATGATAGGACAAGGGGCAACGGGTGCATAGGAGGTTCCACATAAATATGAGAAAAAACTTCTTCATGGTGAGGGTGACAGAGCACTGGAACAAGCTGCCCAGGGAGGTTGTGGAGTCTCCTTCTCTGGAGACATTCAAAACCCGCCTGGATGCGTTCCTGTGTGACCTGATCTAGGAGATCCTGCTCCGGCAGGGGGATTGGACTAGATGACCTTTCATGGTCCTTTCCAATCTGTAGCATTCTGTGATTTCCTAATACCCTGCAGGAGCTGTAGGCAAGTTCTCAAAGGCAAACTGGTCTCTGATAGACCAGAGGTCACTTTTTGTCTTGATACCAGTATGTGTAACTTCCATTACAGTTGCAGGAACATTGTACTTAAATGTGAGATGAGAATCTGGGGTTTTATTTGGAATTGAGAAGTTATGAACTGGAGTTGTTTTCTCAATCAGAACTTGAAGAAAAAGCTGTAGTAACAAACCTCAGGACCCTGAGGATTGAGGTACTTAGAAAACTGGGTTGGGTACTTTACTTGAGTGTTTCCTCTATTTTCTGAAGAATAAAATTCTGCATATTGTTGAAAGTAATGTAAAGATAACTTTGTTGTCTTGTTCTTTCTGTTCCTTTTAATACTCTGCATATTGTTGCTTGCACTAGAAAGTAACGTATGTAACTAATGTAATATCTCTTCTGAGATATCTTATCCAAGCCAACAAATTAAAGAGCCTCGCAGTGTTTTTCTTTATGTATCAGATGAAAACTGATGGCAAGAACTTTATTTTTCATTCATTCCAAGTCATGAATATCTTAAGATCAAAGCTTAAATTTGACTTCCAAAGAAGCCGTACTTAAACTAATTTTTTACCCAAAGCTAATATTAAAATTGCAATTTCCAGAGTTACTTTCCCTGAGTAGACTCGTAGGATAAGATTCATTTCACTTATGTTCAGCTTCAGTTAGGTTAAAAGATTTTCTGTTTCGTTGTTATTAGCTAACCAAAGCTAATAATTAGATTTCGTCTGTAGTAAGTAGACACATGCAAAGAGCAAAACATCTTGCAGGAATTGAAGTACGCTTTAGGATGGATTAAGTTGCTCTCTGGTGGTACATGCTTACTTTTACTCCCGTTCCCAATAAAGGGAGCCTAAAGGACTTTTTAGGCAGCAGAAACTAGGATAAGTGACTCAGTGGTTACGCATTTGATATGTAAAATACCTCTGGTCTGGTGCTTTGAGTGTATATTTAAAAGCACCTATTTACGATATGACAGTGAAAATACATTCATGGGATGCTGATGATGTGTTTCAAAGTTGTGTGTAAATATAAAACAACTCATACAGCTGAGTAGCTACGTTTATTCAGATGCAATGCTGAGATGCTATAGAGTATTAAATTAGTGGACTTAGGAGAGGAATTTTCCAGTGTTTTTCTTTTTCAAACTGGCCTACATACATTTTTAAGTAGTCCTAAACAGGTATCTTTCAAATACTGCTGAGTGTTGAGAGCTTGTAATTGCAACTGTCCTCAAAAGTGCAAGTGCTTTATCTTTTAATCACCTATTAAATTTATTCTTTGACTTGGCATTGCTTAGAGGCATCAACATCAGCAAAGAACTATTTGCCTACTTCCAATAGATTATTTCTGTGTTTAAATAAATCACTTAAAGGAAGTCAGATGAAGCATTTTAATGTCAAAGTCATTTTTCTCTGGTATGTAGTATAATCTTGAATGGAAGCTGGTTGTGTATTCCGACAATTATATGGCTGGAGCACACATCCACTGGGATTAGATTTTCTTTCCATTGTTTCTTCCTGATTTTGTGGGGTAGGGGAAAGAATGTTACAGGTATGACTTTTTCATCTGACATTAGAAGCCCCCAGAGCCATAATTTCAATGGCAGGTTTTTCCACCCTGTTTTTGCTTATGCTGCCTGTTCCATAGGCTGCTTCCTTACATGCTTTGAAGCTGTTAGAGAATAATTCAGTCATTTCATTCTTCTAGATGTTTCCCAAAGCTTCTCTGGTTTTAGTTAGTTGCACCCTTGGCTGTGGTAATATCAATAGTCAGCATCAAGCTCTTCACACTGTCCAGCGTACTTGAGTGATCTTCATTCCTTGACAGCCAAATGCACTGTTCAGCATGTTCTTCTGCACTTTTAGAGCCCAAATGTCCACTGAAAAAGTACTTGAGTCTGTAATAAATCAGTGTCATAGGTTTTGTCCAGGACTAGGACTTGGTTTCAGTGAATGGCCAAAATGATGTTTGTTTGTTTTTTTTTAATTATAGATTATGTATCTGATCTGGGCTTGAAATTTTTTATTTTTACTGACTTTTAGAAAGAACTCAGGCTAGAATCAGGAGGTGATATATGGACTTATCTGCCCAAGTACACACTTGATCTTAAGTAACACTGTCATTCCTGAGATACATAGTTGATTGTTGCCTAATCCAGTCACAGTTTCTGCCATTGGGTTTTTGCCTGCAGATCAGGTACTCTTGGCACAATCTGTGTTGCATTTAAGCTTCCATGGGACTTCTGACCGTTATTTGTGGAATATCTTGAGTCTCTGGAGCATCTGCCCTTTATAAAGCGCAAGTCTTTTTGTCTCTCTCAGAGGGGGCAGAGAATTCTTGCTTTGTTCTGGGATTTTTCTTTGTTTAGGCAAAAAATGAAAGAGACCCACTAGAGAAAATGTTTTGCAGTCCAGTTGCTCTCAGTAGTGAGAGATCTGCTCTGAATTCCCTGTTTCAAATTGGGCAAAGATGGGTTTGAATGAATGTCCCCATCCAAGGTGAATATTGAAGGGCTGAGTTATTGTATGTGAGGCTGCCTCTTCCTGGAGCCTTGTGCTATAAAAGTGTTCTCACAGGCTTCACTGTAACTGTCCTGTTATTTTAGATGCTTTTCGCTGAAGTACCATGGACTTACACTGAGCCAACGTTGAGTCAAGCCCACAATTTCCAGGGAAAATGGGCAATCTTATTCAAAGTCCAGCTACCAGGCAGCAGTAGAACCAGAGCTTGCACCTCAGAATCATCAGCAAAGATGGATTTCAAGGGCCCAACTTAGTTTGGAAATTACAGATCCTGCAAGGGTAGATAGGAAAAGGATGGGTGCACGTAGCAGCCAGTATCTTATACTCTTCTTTACCTTAAAGATTCCTGGCTGTAATTGAGATGAAGGGTAGAGTTTGAGAATCAGTTCTTGCCACGCTGCAATGAAAGCCTTAAAAGCTATGAATAGAGCTATTGTTAAGGTACCTTTAAAGCTCCAACACATCAAGTTCCTGTGAAAGTGCTGCTTCGCATTACAATGAAGCCGATCTAGCTGCAGCTTCTCATGATACCAGCGCCTCCTTCATGCTTCATGCCTGATCTAGTGATCAGATGGTGGCATGAGAATCAGATCAGCTCATTCTCTGGAATACAAACTAGGGGAAACAGCAGGATAGGGGGTTTTTTCCCCCCAACCCATAATTATAATGCTTTGAGTGACATGAAAATGCACAATCATCAGCTCATGTAACTTGTCAAATTCTCTTTTTCCAGCAGTGGAAAAGGCTATCAAAGTATTAAAATTTGCTACATCATGAGAACTTTTTATTGGAATCTAAAATCTTAGCTGGTTTGTCCTTTACTGAGTCCAGATGAGGCAGTCCTTAGTTTCACATGGTTGCTCTCTTGCAGAATAGTGATGTATCTTGTTTATATTATTGTACCTTTACATTGTTGATAAAGCCTTTTGTGACTGAATAGGTAATGAACTTAATTTCTGTTACCTTGTTTGTGACTTCTAATCTTTAAGTACTTCTGTGAATATGTCTAGAAGACACGGGACTGTTGGCAATACTTGGAAATTAAGAACAGGGGTCTAAGTAATTTTTGTGAACTGAAGTAGAATACTGGGTTTTAGTTTCCTGCGTACAACTTCTTGAATTTCATCAATAGATACTCAGAATTTGCTGTTAATTCCATTTTATTCTTTACCCTGAATCTATCATGTGGCTGAAAATGAAGTGTTGTTCTTAGCCATTAATCATGACAACCTCCCAAATACAACGCTGGGAGAAGAGTTGCAGGTGTATGCCCAGGTGTCTCAGCAGATCTAAAGAGGAGCAGGCCAGCAAAAGCTTAACTTGGAAAAGTGAAAACAGTTAAGGTGTGCTAGACGTAGTGGAGGATTTAGTACCGTGAAGTGAAAGCTGATGATGTTTTCTGACCTGCAGAGCTTGTAATCAAGCTCCCTCAACAGGCAGAACAGCAATTTTGTTTCTTTCCTGTAACAGGAACGTAATTTATCTTTAGAAGTCAGCATATCAGTTGCTCTTGAGATAATACCCATTCCCAGTCTCTAACTGGCACGTGTGCAGGACAATTCCTCATCTTGACTGTGGTAATCTTGAAAGAGGGAAACATATTGTCTTTGAGTTCTCAAATCACAGAAACTGTTTAATGTAATTTGGGTCTTGCCTTTTGGGACCGTCTAGAATACAGACTGTTAACCTTTGAGCAGGCTCATGTAAAAAAAAAAAAAGTAAAAAAAATCCTATAAAGAAAACTTAGAGGTATTTTTAAAGGGTTTATAATACACGAAGTTAACGTAAATTTAGAGAACAACTTAAAGAAGCGTGATTAAAAAAAACGCAGAACCAGAAACCAACCATGCCCAAAGCTAAGAGTTATTTACCTTAATTTCAAAAGTAACCGGGAATAATTTTTATCTGAATTGTTTTTCATTTTTAGCATGAATCTAGAGAAACGTTACTGGGATTCAATATGGTGAATTACCGAGCATGTAAGAATTTGTGGAAAGCTTGTGTTGAACATCACACATTCTTCCGTTTGGACAGACCACTCCCCCCTCAGAAGAACTTTTTTGCACATTATTTCACTTTGGGTTCCAAGTTCCGGTACTGGTAAGTGATGATCTGAAATATATGGAAAGAATAGAAGAGAGCAGGCAACTTGTCAATAAACAGGGGGAATTATTTAGAACCTGTATTTAAAAGTGTCATAATTCAAGTAGCTTTTGAATTCTACAACTGTTCCCCTTCCCCACTGACCTGAGTTTCAAACGTTGTCAGCAGTTTTCTAGGGTATCTTGGAAAGACAATGATTGCATTGTTAGTGGTCGTGCCTGAGAGAGTACTCTGAGGTTCTCTCACAGACGGCATTTCTGTGCCTGCTTACCTGCTGCATTACGTTTATCTTACAAATGTTGGCTCAGAATTGGAAAGTCTTTGGCCTGGTATTTTTGAAAACTAGTGGGTCTCTGATCTTGTGTGCAGCAATAGCAACAAAACAGACCTAAATAAAGATCAAGCAGAAATCAATGACAAGAAGCTTGTACAAGTGAAGCCAGCTTAAACTAGATGCGTACGAATAGGTAAGCAGGTGAAGACAAAGGACATACATCTTCTGTGCCAAAACCAGAAGTTTAGAAAATAAGGATGAAATAGTCTGTAACTTTAGAGGATGAACTTGACAAAATGGGCAAAAAGCTTGGAGGTGCAAAGAATGACTGTGGAACACCTGTAATTCCCAAGTAAAATTTCTGTTCTAATGATGGAGTGGGTGGTGGTGTTTTTTCACATATTTCATCCTTTTTATTAAAAAAAAAAGTCTCAGTGAAGTAACTGAGTTAACTGTCTCTGCAAGTAACTCGAATTCCGACGGTTTAAATCTTGCCTGAAGTAGAGAATAATGAAACTACTACGAATCATCCATCTAGAATGGCAGCAGTGTCTATGACATACAAAGGGCGATGATGAAAAGCTGGAAAACACAGGAGAAGGCTATTTCTGTTACACTTGTGAGTTGCGTAAATGTATAGAGGAAAGTAATTCGGTGGTTAAATTTTTATAGCATCTGGTTTTTTGACCAGTGCTTACAGCACCCATTTAAGAAGCAGCATTCTATGATCCTGAGCAGCCATTGAGACTTCATTCAGTGTTGCTGTAGTGAATTTGAGGGAGCTTTTTTCATTTCTGTAAAGATTTTGAATTTGAGGCATTGTGGTTACTATTACAGAATAATAGCTCTTTTGATGATGACATTCAACTCACGTTAACGTAAGATGAAAAGGGAAACTGTATGGAAATGAAGATGGTCGTTAAAGTTAATGAAGCAGCCAAAAGGCTAGAATTTCTGCAAGTAGTTTGAGAGCTTGTTTAGCGGCAGCAGAACAGTAGTACATGGCACACAAGGAGAGGTCAAGGGCACCGGGCCTGTTCAGTGTGGTGAAGAGGAAGCGAAGGTGTGATTTAGTAGCAAGCCTAAAGCTACTTTAAGGTTAGTTGCAGAAATGATGGATCCAAACTTGTGCTGGCAATGGCCAGTGATAGAACAAGGGGCAACACCCATAAATTTCACCTTGAAGATTCTAGCTGAACATTTAGGAAAAGCTTTTTTTGTTTTTCAAGGAGAGTAGTGCATTACTGGAACAAGTTACCCAGAAAGGAAGTTGTGGAATCTGTATTTTTGGAGGCTTTTAAAACTTAGCTAGACAAATCCACGTCCAGACATGACTTAGTGTTAGCAGGAGATTAGACTAGAGACCTCTAGCCAACACTTCTATGATCAAAACTAACTAATAAAAATACTAAACTGCCAGGGCTAGACAGAATTATCTCCAGTTGCAAAAAAAATCAGAGACATGAAATTTTTGAACTATTAAGTCTATTATTTCCATTGGACTGAAAGATTCTAATGCAGCAAATTTGAAAGCATTTTGGTTTTTTTTTTCTTTTTTTAAAAACGGCTTCCAGGAGGGATCAAGAAGAGCAGTGATGAGAAAATCTGACTTCCATACACTGTCCTTGGATTTTGCAAACTGGTTCTAATAGTATTTCTCACCAAATACTTTTTAAAGCTCTTCACATTTTGGCAGTTTATTGTATGTTAGGAACCGTTTTAACAGATGGGAAACAAGTAGGTCCCTTCTTCACAATGAAGGGAAGTGACTACTGAAGTGATACAGGTTTTGGTAGTACAGGCTGAAGTTGGCTGCAGAAGGTTTTGGTGGTATGTCGCAATGAGGAGCGAATGGGCAATAAAATCAAGTTCAGTGTCCAGAAATGTGAAATAATCTGCACAGGGAGAGAAAAGAGGAGGAACATTAATTATAAATAAGCTATTACTGTCTTGGAGCTTTGTAGTTCTCTGAGAATGTTAAATCATTCATTAGCAGCAGTTAGAGAAAGGCAAATACAATGTTACAGTTATTGGAAAGGAACAGGGGAAAATACACAGGGCTTACTGCTTGTCAGAGTTAAAAATTTATAACCCCAGGAAGTTAGCAGGCGGAAGGTTTGGAAAGAGATTTCTTAGAACTGCAGCACAGCAGAGGCTGGAAGGCGGCTCTGGGTACTTGTCTAGTCCGTTGCCCTGCTCAAACAAGGCCCACTGTGGCATGTTGCCTAGAACTGTGTCCAGCCAGGTTTTGAATGTCTCCAAGAATGGAGACTCCACACCATCTTGGAGCATCCTGATCAGTGTTTGACCACCTTCACAGTAAAACAAGGGGGTTTTTGTTTTGTGGGAGCTTTTGTTGTTGTTTCTGCCCCCTCTGTTTAAGTAGGCTATCTCGTATTTCAGTTTGTGCCCATTGCCTCTTGTCCTGTCTCAGGGCTATGGTTGTCATCTTCACTTCCCCCTTCAGGCATTTATACACACTCACTTGATCACTCTGAGCCTTCTTCCTGAGGCTGAACAGTCGCAGCTCTCTCAGCATCTCCTCATACATCAGATGCTTCAGACCTTTAATTGTCTTTGTGGCCCTTTGCTTGGCTTGGGGGGCCCTAGAACTCCCCACAGCACTGCGGATGGGGCTCACCAGCGTTGAGTAAACCTGCTCTCCAGGCAGTTAGCCCTCCACCTGTGGATGGGGTTGTTCCTCCCCAGCTGTGGGTCTTTGCTGTTCCCTTCACTGAATTTTGTGAGATCCTAGTTGACCCATTTCTGCAGCTTTCACTCATCCAGTAGTTCTGTAATATGGATGTGAAAATAATTAATTATTCTTTGACTTCATACTGTCAATGTCCCTGTAAGGAAAGGAGAAGAGCAGTTTTAAGTATCAGTATCCTTGTGGGACATATATCATCTGACTCTGTACCTTGGTCGGAAGTTATAAATGGGGAAGTGGCAGCAAGAGGGAGTTTTGCTGGTATTTTGCCACCAATTCTTAACTGCTGATAGACACTCATAAAAAAAGGTTTGTTTGTTTTAAAAAAACAAATTATGGAATATTATAAAGGATGTTTGATTTAGCACAAGACATCTGGTCTTACAGGAAAAGCAAGTTCCAACTTCTAATCTTTATTTTGACAAGTTCTGTAGAAAAATACAATCCTGATGTGCTTATCATCTAATTTCTTCATGATATTTTGCTGAACTGAGTAGCCACTAAGCTATTACCAATTCAGGGAATTCCTAAACTTAGGAGTATGGAGGAGAATCTGTAACTCTTGCTTGTGGCTATGACAGGAAAGATTGTGGTGTTAAGTGTTATCCCAAGATTCAAGTAGAACTTCCTTACTGCTTTGGATAAGAAGAAAAAGGAGCAGGTGGAAAAGCTTTGTTATGCCTAAAATTAATTGGTCTTTGTTACAATTAGACTCTAATGGGGAAGAAGAGCTACACTTACCCAAATGCTTTTTAACATTACACTGTACCGAAGCTAGCACAATTGCTTGAGCATGACTAAAAATAGAATTCAGGGGTTTTCATGTTGAGATGGTTCAATTTTAAGGAAGAAATTGTTACCCAAAGTTTGTTGCATTTAGTGATTTCGTTTTGCTTTGCTTTCCAGTGGGAGAACAGAGGTCCAGTCTGTGCAGTATGGTAAAGAAAGAGCAAACAAAGACAGGGTATTTGCAAGGTAAGCAATTTGCATTCCTACAGGATCAGAGAGTTTTCTGTTTGTATCTTTTAGGATGTTATGGGATCATCCTTTTCTGTTTGCAAAAATGTAAATGAAAGAGCAACTATTGTTGGCTATTGCTGTTGACTTGCCTTAACCGTATTAAGGAGTTGAATTTCAATATGAGAGGGTGTCTCTTTGGGGCAGCCAGAAATGGGGGAGAATCTTATGCCAGAAAAGTTAATAAGAGTATTCTTTAATGTTTTCCCCTTTATATATTTTCAAAATTGAGAATTGCCTTCCATCTGTGCAGTTTGATGTTACAGGTACTAGCCCTCTTTGTGCTGTCTTTGTTGCAAAGAATGGTCTCCAACTATTCCATTAAAATACTGGGTTATTTGGTATGTTTTATCCCTGACAACACCCCACAGCTGTACACACATCTCCTTTTAGACTAAGGTACTGTGAATATCTGACTCGGTGACAACAGCTTTATCACTGTAGAGCCATTGAGGTATTTCACTAGGGAAACTTTGGAAAGTGAGCTGCTTCTGAAGGTATTCTGTCATAGACTATTTGGCTAATCGTAGAATCTATTACATAATTGTTTCCTGAGCAGTTTAGTGATGACAAGAAAACAGTCACGACGTAGATTTAGTTCTTCACTCGAATTACGATACAGGATTCAAAAGTCAGACTGTTCTGCATCTGTTTGGCAGTCTGCTCGGATCATTGCTGGATAAATTCTTCTGAGCAGGGAGCGTGCTTTGTGCTTTCTTTATGCTTAAACTTCTACTGAGATGGGAAATGTCTTTGAAGATAGTTACCCCTAAAGAACTGTGCTTGCAGACTTTGAGTAACAAGCCCAGCAACCTTTAAGTACCTACAAACACCCTTTCTCAGAGCGCTGGTGGATTCTTTCTTCATTTCCTGCCCCTGCCTCTTCTTTCCCCCTGTGCAGCATTATGTGATTTGAGTTTTTAGCTGGGCACACCGTTGATGCCCAGCTCCATGTTAGAAGGATCTGAAGGCAGAAGGACTGTGACATGTTTGTTCAACGGGTAGATTTTTATAAGACCAATTTCTTCTGTGTGCTGTAGAGTTATTATTTTTACTTGAATTTAATCTGAGAGTCTGGTTTGATTTTTATGTGGGGTAACTTTTCTAGTACTGAGAAGACTCAACACTGTGACAACGGAGTTTTATTTATTTAAATGAGTTATGAATCAGTTAAAGACTATTTTACTTATTGTGCTCTGAAATTGGCAGTTCCCCACAAGTAAGTAGGGTGCAGAGCTGGTACTTAGTTTTGAGGAGTAAGTATATTTATTGTTTTAGAAACTCATATTCAGTAGATGGCACTCTTCCCTTTGAGTCAAAATTCAACAAGTGGTGCTGGGGTCACTCCTATTTTATAATATATACTCTGGATAAAATTGAAAGCCATGTCTAGAATTGATCTGATGTTTCCTCAAGTCTTTGTGGCTTATTTTAGTTAATAAAATACTTGGCTCTTCTGTCCTCGGTAATTTTATTTTCTGCTGTTGCTTTTAGATTACAAAATACAGAATTCATCCTCACCTTTTGAGTTGTTTAGTCATGTTGATGGCTGATGAATGCCTGAGGCATATACACATACATCAGTGAACGGAAATTAATGGCATATTGTAACAAAGACACCTCGAGTGGCTTTTAATAGATCATCTGTTTCTTCCTCTGTCCTCCCCCTCATAGTGTGCAGTTAATATATTTTCAGTTTTAAAGACTTCTAGTATTATCAAGGGTGAGAAAACTTGAAATATAAGCCAGTTCTAGAACACCATGTGGTTCAACAAGCTTAATCTAATGACATTATCTTTTAATTACTTGTCTTCTAAACATTTACATTTCCAGTTGAAATACTGAGTAGATATTGGCTCTTTTGTGTTCATACAGAGGATAAATACTGCTTTTTAAGCTTCTGCAGGTATAATGTGATTTTTGTTTCTGAAACCTGCCTTTCTGTTTCTCAGTGTGTCTTTCTCAAAGTCATCATATTGTTGAACAGTTTTTTAAGCTGTAAAGCAGTGGTGAAAGTTCTACTAGGTATTGGTTGCCTTTTGCTATGAAACCAGGAGCGTGCTGCATTACTGTCAGGTCGTTCTTGAGAACTAAATGTACACATAAAAAACCTTAATTACTGTAGCTTTTATTATTACCACATCAGAAAATTTATTCAAGATCAGTTTAAAAAAAAGTTTTCACCTCTTTTTCATAAATCTGGATAGCTCTAGACATTGTTTTCTCATCAGTATCTAAATAGAAACTTCCTTATGAGCGAATACTGTCTTAGCAAACTTTGGAATCACTTCATTGTAAGAAAATAACATTGCTGGTTACATTTGAGATGTTATTCGAGTGATCTCTTTGTTCCAAGTTGAGAAGTGGTGATTGCCACGAGGAATGCTATCTAGCGTTTGCACACTGAATGGAACATAGATACAGAGCACAAGACATGAAAATAAAATTTCTTAACAGCCATTTGAATAACACAAGCAGCCTACAGATAGCAGGCTTAGCTGTTTGTCCTCAGGATTTTACTTTAAAATTTGCTGAAGTAGTATTTATGGATTACTGGTTTTCCCCTGAATCATAAAAACATACACAAATTAATTTTAAAAAATGGAATCTATTACTTTGAAGGAGATAGTGCTGTGTGAAGATTAAGAAGATAACATCTGCAAAATGTATCACGTTTGTTACAGACTAACTTCAGCATTTAGAAGTCTGCTGCTGCAGTTGTCTAGATTTATTTTTTTTTCTTTGTCTTCAGCACAGCTCTTCCCTTGGCCTCGTTTGCAGGATATTCACAACTCAAGAAAACCCAAAAGAATTCCTATGAGCATAATAAGTGAAAGTAGATAGTAAGAGTGAAAGAAGTTCTATTGAGTTGTGAACTGAGAGGTTTCTTGAAGAGCATGGTTGTCTCTTAGAGCGCTTGCAAAATATCCCAGTTCAGTTCCAATGATGTGGACTGGAGCTGAGAGAAGGTGGCTTATGGGCATCACACAGAGGAGTGGGGAGCTCCGTCAGTCACTTGTATTTGCAGACTCCCTAACAGTGAGGTGCAAACTGTATTTCTAAAAATCCAGTCTTGCTTCAGCCATGCATCTGTTGAGGTTAATGAAATAATTCCTCAGTTGCTTTAAACTGCCTGTGTCACTTGTGGAGCATTTGCAGATTTGTGTACGGTTTCAGTCTCTCGGTCTGAAGCAGCAGTCACCAGTTTAGCTGTGAAATATGTTCCCTTTACTCCTTGTCCAAATACAAAGCAAGGCTCTACTCCAGGTTGTATTTCTTTCTGGGACAGAAGTGATTTAAAAGATTCCCACCTGTATTCCCAAACAATACTCCCTTTCTTTCTGAGCTCCTGTGAGAATTTAGCACTTGAGCTGTGAGACACAAACCAAATTTTGTCTTTGTCTTTGAAAGCTTATTATTATGAGCTAATGTATTTTCTGTCATGCCTTTTATTAATCGCGTTATGTGATGTCATCCCTGTTACTTGTTTTTTGGGTCTGCTTTTAGTTTTTATTCATTTGATGTGGTATCACAACTTGTAAGACTGTTCTTGATTTTTGGGGGACAGGTAAAATTTTTGATCTCTGTCCCTACTCAGATAGATAGGACTTCTTCCAACCTTTTTAGGAATTTCTCTGCAGATACACCAAAAAATTAAATATGAAAACAGTTTATTCTGTTAACGAGCAGTGCCCTGTGCTGGGGTGCAGTAGAAGCATCCAGACTGAGCAGATGAACACAGAATTTAGTGTTTCAAAGTTTCTCAAAGCATTTCAAAAGTTTCTTACAGTTTTCTCCCCCTCTCCCATCTCCTCAGGTGCATTCTGGCATGAGCAAGTTATTTGATTATTGTAAAGAATTAGTGATACAGGAGAAATGTGCAGGAATGTTTCACAACATGTATTAAAATTTAATAAATTAACATTGTTAGGTTTAGAAGCGTTGACAGGAGAACTAGTATCAAAAAGCCACAGCACTGAGAAGTTCAGTGCTGCAGTGTGGTAATTTTTTCTTTGAAATTTCTGCAAAGACAGGAAACGGAGGCAACAAACATGAGTGGGTGGGACTCTGAGGTTAGAGCTGTTAATAAAATAATTGAAACGAACCTTTGCTGATAAATGCTGCAGCTGTTTGTCATGGCAGTAAGATATTATTTCTGAAACGTCAGATCCTATCCACAGTAAAAGGTGAGTTTTCTTAAAATTGGATGGTTTTTTTACATGAAAGAAAGCGATACCTCTCATCTTGGAGTTATGTTCACTTGTTGCATAGATTGAGGAAGTTTTCAAAAATGTAGTTACAGACTATGACTTAAGATACAATGCGGTGGCTCTTTTCTGAAGCAATCAAGAGTTTTACTTTTTAAAACACTTGGGTTTTGTCCCTTCCTTATGTACTTTTGTGTCGCTTTGTATTTGTTTTATACAGGCAAAGATAGTTTCTACTGTTGTTTACAATTTAAAAAACAACAAACAAAGCAACTTTCCTGTGGTCTAGTTGTTGCTTTTTCGCTGAATGTAAATAAGGTTCAGTAGCTGCCTTTCTATGTGTGTCTGTCAGAAAAGACTGTGTCTACCGTCCTGTGTTTACCTGATTTATCATTGAATATATTACCTTCCTCTGCATTTTTCCCTCAGCCCATTCTCTGGTTTGTAGCATCCATCTCTTGGCAGAGCTGGCTCTTGGTGCAAGTGTGCTGTTGGCAAAGTCTAGCTAAAAATAGCTTTGATTAATGAAGGAGTAAGAAATGGGTGACATTAGACATGCATTTCAGTTCTGCTGGTTTCTTGTTATTTTACCCGTTCGGAACTGCTCAAATTTTCTGTGCTCGTGAAGAAAAATCTGTAAGTGGTTTAAGTTGCTCACATTTGAAGCAAGTTGCAGAAACTGCAATGCTGGTTTAATTGACATGGTATCAAGCTAATTGCTTTTGAATCAGATTAGTACTACTTAGAATACACACTAAGAAACTGGATGTGGTTTTCCTCAGGAATGAAATAACTGATATTTTCCCTGTTTTCAGATATCAGCGTACTAGTAGATGTCCTTTTTCCCCAAGTGGAATTAGACCTGAAACAGTAGTATTTAGACTAGCCCATCTCATAATCATCTGAAATTTGTCAGCTATCATTCAGTAAGTCTCCAGAGCAGCAAAGCAGTGTGCAATACAAGTTCAGAACTGCTTGGGGGTATAAAAGCAAAAAAAAAAAGCCTCCACACACAGATCACCCCTCCTTTAGTAACAAACAAACGCAGTTGACATTAATAAGACTTAGGTATTTCTGCATGTGAAGATAGATTATTCAATATGACGCTTGGTTGGTTGTTGTTGTAGACTTTTTGATAATGTTGAGAACAGTTTTCTTGAGGTGGGGGCTTGCATTGAGTTTTAAGTTCAACGAGGAGCAAAAATGTATTTGTAATAAAGGTCCTCTTTTTCAGGAGGAGGTAATTTGTGTGGGGGTAGTTCCGTAATTTCTCAAAAGTTCCTTCTTTCTGGACTTGCACTTTCAGTAAATCAGTAAGGTGATAATGATAATAAGAAGATAAAAATTACCATGTGTCCCAAAGACAACAAAGGCAGAAGTTATTTTATGATATGGGTGTATGGAGCTGGGGAAGGAAATGGAGGAGTTACACTGATACAACAGTGAGGTTGCCACCTCATTGTTCGAAGCTGGAGAGAACAGTGATAAAATATAAAGGTAAATGGGAATTAAATGATCACGGCACAACACTGATGAACTTGAAGTGTCACTGGAACAAGAGAGGGTTGGGTAATGATAAAGGAGACATTTGAACAATATAGCACCATCAAAGTAGCAGAAGTAAAGTGGAAACTCAGTAACACAAAATACATGGGATATATATTTAAGGATTGTTTAAAAGAATATTTGTTGTTAGCTAAAGAATTTTCAGTGGAAAACAACGAACAGCAGAAGTCTGGATGTGTTTAGTTGCAGGATGACTGAACCATCCCGTGTGATGCTGAGAAAAAAGCAACCACAATTCTTGGACGATTCATTTGATGATTTCCAGTATAAAAGGGAAATACACTATTTCATGAGAGATTGCAAGTAGGATATCACTTGTGCTTAAGAACTAGGTGAAAGAAACAGCAGAAGGGTATTGTAGGTATCCTGGGATGACTGGAGAATGAGAAGTTTCCTTGATATCAAGAAAAGGCATCACATAGAAAATACAATTCCTTCTTTGTGTAAACACTGGTGATAGCAACCTTTGACTTGAAGGATGTTTCTGCTACAAAACCCAGTGAAGTTTGGTTACCCACAAAGAAGTTTAAATAGGATGCTAGGATCTGCTTTGAAGGTGACAAAACATGTTCTGGAAGAAAGTTTGTCACCCTGATGTGAATCCCTGAGGAGTAAACAAAACTCAGCAGCTCTGTTACCCCATTTTCAGTTCTTCAAAGTCTTTGGAATGTTTCTTGGGCTGATGTTTCCTGTGCTTTATTTTTCTTGAGATGGCTGAATAGTTGTATTACTTAGAAGGCTGGGGCTTTTTTGTGGGGTTTTTTCCTCATTTTTAAGTTCAGACCTCTCTGACCATTCTGTTGGAGTCAGATACTCTTTGAGGCATTAGAAATGCCTGGTGCAGTTCAACTTCCTCTTCCATCTTGCTTGTCTCTCTCCCAGCCAACATTTTATGACTGCATTTCATTGATGTCCTTGCACCAAGTACAGAAAATGAAGCATAATATATTGAGAAAATACAGAAGTGCCCATGTAAATACAGTTTTGCGTTATTACATTTCCTTTAGTCCATATAATTTGGCTTCCTATGATAGAACATCCACTGTTTCATTGTGGGGAATTTTGTGTAATTTTGTTCTTAGCTCATATAATTTTTGGTTAGTCGTTTTACTTTCTTTTTCCTAGATCCCCCAGTAAACCCTTGGCACGGAAAGTAATGAGTGGGATGGACTGGGAAGTAGTGAGTAGGAACTCCCTGTCCGATGACAGGTTGGAAACGCAGAGCCTACCATCACGGTCTCCACCTGGAACCCCAAATCAGTAAGTAGCATCGAATCTTCTCTTTCTAGGACTGTCTACCTCTAATGGGAGTGATCTACATGTGTAATAAAAGGATTAACATCTTACCAAGACAAATAACTTCACAAATTACGTGCTGACTGGTTCTCTGGAACATTTAGCTTCAGATAAGAGAGACTATTTAGGGATGAATTTTGGATGCTTCTCACTCAATTGACAACAAGTGTAAGACGTAGCATACTACCCTCAATTTGAGAGCTTGAATTTTCTCAAGCACATTTAAAACTAAATTACTCATTTGGCCAAGAAAAACTGATAATAATATTTATGTGATATTTTAGAAAAAAGTGATTCTGTTTAATACCACTTCTTAAAACACTGGGGAAAATTATTTAGTCAGCAGTTCTTACAGGTTTAGTCCCATCAATTTTTCTGCTTTTCCTTTCAAAACTCGCTCTTTCTGCATGAGAGAGCTTTCTGTTTTGTATTTATAGTTAAGGAAAAGTCATTCCTGTTTCTTTTGGAAAATAAACAGTTTTCTCAGTGTGCTGGAAATGGCTTAAGAATCTGTATTATCCAATTTTGTATTGTATAAACCAAAAGGTTCTAAGATTCTTTGGCATTACAACATATTATTCAAAAGACTGTTGTTGTAAATATCTCTCAACTTTAAAAAATATTGTAAAAAATATGTCATAGTGATGCTTATAGCATAAGTTAATCGTGCATGTTTCAAAGCATTTTAAGAAAGACCCTTGTCACTATGTTAGTTTTCAAATGGGAAAATTTTGAGTCACAGAAATGATGTCTCAGTGCAAAGCTTACAGCTCTTCGAGGAGAAGATGCAGGGAATAAAATGTTCATCTTAATGAATTCAGGTTAAATTCTGCCATGAACAAAGCCAGGATTCTTCTTCTTGGGGATTTATTTTTCTTCTTATCGACTGGACTGCCAGTCTGGTAGCCAATTCAACGAACCATAATGCTTTCAGGCCTCTTTAATTACAAAAAAAAAAAAGAACACTTTATGAAATAAAATTGTGAAATATATCATGTTAATCTAACAACAGAATTGTTTCAGTGATTTTTGAAACCTTAAATTATGTAATAAAAACATGTATATGAACATAAGCTTGCAATGAGAGGAAATAATGAAACATTCCTATGTAGCAGTGTAAGGAATGCAGATTAATAATCTTTTCACATTGCACTCCTATGCTTTTCCCTTCTAGCCGCAACTCTGCCTTCACTCAAGAAGGAGCCCGCTTACGACCCTCATCAGTTGGACATTTAGTGGACCATGTAGTTCACACTTCCCCAAGTGAAGTATTTGTCAATCACAGATCTCCATCTTCCACCCAGGCTAATAGCATCATACTGGAATCATCACCGTAAGTTCTGTTGCTCGTTCTTGTATATTAACATGCAGGGCTTCTGAAGATAACTCAGTAATCTTTGCTGTTAAGAATTTAGTGTTAGATTTGGGTCAGGGAGAGCCAGAAAAATCTAATAAAAAGAGGGCTTTTGTTTGGGTAATATTGGTATAGGTCTTACTGGAATTTAATTGATGCAGAAGTAAAAACCAACATCTGACATGTTCCTGGTGCAGGATTACAATACCTTCCCCTCCTCCCCAAAATGTGGGCTTGCTGTAATGTCAGCAACTGTGTCTGGATGTGGAAGCGAAACTTCTTTTTTGGACAGAACGGAAGGATGTTGTTTTATGGTAAAAGTTTTTCATTCCCATGAGTTTGGAAATTTTGCTTTTTGTCAAGGCGCAGAAGTGTGAGCGAGCTTCAGAAATTACTTAGCCAAAATACCCTCCCAGCACCCCAGCGTTCCGAGGTTCCTAGTATGTTTTGCATATTGTTACAGAATATTCTCTCTGGAGAAGAGAAGACTGAGAGGGGATCTAATTAATGTGTATCAATAGATGAGGGCTGGGTGTCAAGAAGAAAGGGACAACCTCTTCTCACTTGTGCCCTGCGATAGGACAAGGGGCAATGGATACAAGCTAGAGCACAGGAAGTTCCACCTCAACATGAGGAGGAACTTCTTTACTGTGAGGGTGACAGAGCACTGGAACGGGCTCCCCAGAGAGGTTGTGGAGTCTCCTTCTCTGGAGACTTTCCAGACCCATCTGGATGCGTTCCTGTGTAACCTGCCCTAGATTTTATGGTCCTGCTTGGCAGGGGGGCTGGACTCAATGATCTCCAGAGGTCCCTTCCAACCCCTCACATTCTATGATTCTATGATTTTTGTTGTTGTTAAGATAGCACTGTCAGGCTTTTTTTTCTGTTATGCTGAATATTCTTGATACTGTAAGTTTACTGTGCTGTGGTGGGCAAAATAAAAACACTTATTGTGTATTAAGTCCGGAAGTCCAAAAAAAAGTTGAGTTATTCAAAAATTTGAAGTACCAATAATTGGTGACCAGAGCACAGATTAATTGGAGGGAAAAAAAGTACAATATACACCTTATTAACACTACCCCTTGTACCTTATATGTAGCTATACATGTAATGTATAGTGCTAAACTCATCCTCATAATTCTCTGTTAGCAAGGAAATTGTGCAAATGGTTTCAAAATCATTTGAGAACAATAAAATGGCACGTACATAATTACAGGTTTATAAACAAATTTTGTGTCTCAGGAAAAATTAATTCTGGGAAGGTATTTGGACACAATTTTAAAACTTTGTGGACTGTACCTTCAGTTTTAACAACTGTGCATAATTTTGGGGGGGGAAATAGAATACAATTTTTTTAAAGTTTTGTAAAATAACACAAGATGCTTTTTATAATAGGGTACGATAGTTACCATTTGATCAGCAGATAGTTATTTTGCTTTCAGAGTTACAAGAAGAGTAACTGGACCTAATAATATAAAATCTCCTTTTTTTAGTGTGCTTTTTTTTAACCTATTCACATGCCTGGGGAGGCTCAAAACTGGAACACTTGGGAATCTTTTCTCATAATAGAATTTTGCTGTACAAAGGCCACACAGGGTCAGGTTCCCTCTGTTCCAAGACTTCCAACTGAAGTCAGTTATAAGAAACACTGAATGGTAGAGCGACACAATTCTTAAATATTCCCTTTTATTCATATGCCTTTAAGTTGTAAAAGATGTTCCTGAGTGTCCTTGGGATTTGTTTATTTAATACCTAATTTCTTGTGTAAATCACCATAGAAATGAATCTTAAAAAGAGAGGAAGTGGTTTTGCAAATTACTTTTGCAACTGTGGCTGTTCCTTTTTATGATTTTGCACTTTTTCTGCCCAAGCAATAAAACTGTTGCTCTTCCATCACTAAGTTTTGGGTTTTGTTCTGGGGTTTCCCTTAGTTGGACGCTTAAAAAATGGAATTTAATCTCGTAGTATAGATACCTAGCATAAGATATTTTTAAGAACGAGGACATTAACTGTCAGATTTGTGAACCCAATTAGGGTCTTCTGAAAGTTTCAGGTGATGTTACTGATTCAAGATTTGAGATTTATGAAAGAAAGCAGCAGTCATGAAGTTCATATTGGCTGTATCATTGTAATTATACAGTTTTACAGTCCAGAAAGCTGCTACTTAAACAATTTGGCCTTTGTGAGTGAAAAGATTTAGGTAGCCCATATGCTAGTTTGGGGAGTTTTTATTTCTTGATCAAATTCACATATGTAAGAAAGCCAGAGGGACTAACCTGACAGGCAGTAGGTTTAGTGATCTCTTTGAGTTTGAAGTCAGCACAGCAAAAGAAATCAGAATTTCAGTGCAGCTTAGAAGGATATTATAGCTTAACAAATACAAGCTTTAATTCAACATTTTTTTCTTCATCCGCATGTGCTATTCAAAACTAAATTGAGAGATTTCTACTTGTAGTTCCTGGAGGTAATTATAACCTTAAATTCCAAAAGCACATGATACATGTTTAATTTAATAAATTTGTGGGGGCGTATATAAAAATCTTGCTTTATATAGTAAAAGGTCAGACCGGATATCTGTAACAAAAATACCTCCAGCTTGTCAGGGCTAGGATTTGTGTGTTATTTTATTATTATGTAAATTGCTGAACGCAGTAACAGAGAGCTGCTTTGCCTGCAAAATAGGCTGCTTTCACCGCCATTGTCTGAGCATTCATAAGGAAATTCAAAGCTGACTGGGCAAATATAAAGCAATGAAGTTTTTGCCCAAGGCTTGATTGTTAGTTCTCACAATCCATTATGCTAATACATTGCAGTACTTGTGTTGCTGCCTCTAAAAATGCTCATTTAAGTAACTTTTCAAATCTTTTCTGTAAGTTTGCGTGTTCAATAGGAATTTATTTGTGTTTGTTGACATGGATGTACATGCATCTAGTCAAACATAAGATCCCCTCTTTTATCAGAATGACTTTTTTGTCTCTACTCATGCTTTCCGTTCCTTTTTTATTCGGTTTAAAACTCTCAGGAGTAATTGTTTGCAGGAAAATACATAACTATGTGACCTTTTGCTTAAAGGGCTGAATGCTGGCCAGATTTGAGTGAATAAATACACAGGCAGTTATAAAACTCTAGGTGACCTTTGTAAGTCGGTGTCTAAATAATTTATAGCTGGCTTGAAAATTAATTTTGCGAATGTTGACAATCATCACATTTTTCTTCACAAAAAATGAATTTAGAAAAGCTGCTTATGCTGAAAGAATAAGGATGATATGCTCTTTTTACTGTCACTTGCATGGAAAAGTGTTAAGAAATACTATTTTTATTCCCGTGTTTTGAACATGAGATTCTTCAGACATCAAATACTGAATAGTCAGTACTTCTTTATTTCTTTTAACACTGCATGGAATTTTTTTTTTAATGGAAGTTGAAATTAACCGAAAACATAGAGGAAAAAATACTGTTAGGATCTTTTCAAATGTACTGTTTTCATACACTGAAAAAATTTAGTCAATTTTCTTAGAAAACAAAATATTGATAATTTTTTTTGTCAAGCTGAAATGGAAAACCTGTGGCTTTGCAAAGTGAATTGTTCCATTTGCCATTCAATTTTCCTGCTTTTTGAAAGAGATTCATCCTTTATTTAAAATCACTGTAGATAATCCCGATGTGAATTTCTGAAAACATGTATCTGGGACCTGCCTTTCTTTAACTGCATAGAAACAAATTATACGGTTCAGGATGCCTTAGGTTTTTTAACTTGCATTGACTTGCAATGTTACACTGTCTCGTAATGAGAGTCTTACCCCGCTCCCAGTTTGCTGTGGCTAGACCAGTTAAATAGAGTAGGACTACTCACGTGGTAACCCGTGCTTTTTAACGGGATGTTATGCTGTGAGTTACAACTACGGCTTGCTGATAACGAAACAGGCAGTGTCCTGTTTATTCTGGCAGTGTACTTCCCTGCCTGCGCGGTGGGCGACCCTGAGATGAACCGGTTCACCTTGGTGAACCAGCAGAGAGCTACCCAGGCTTGTCCAAAAAGTCCCCGTAGTTTGGCTTGCTTGGTGTGAGCTGCCTTAGCCAAGGGAGAAGTGCTTCGAGTGAAAGGGCCGTGGCTATGGGTGAAAGACAGAATGGAGGCACCCACTTTTGGTGGCAACATTCTCTTTACATATAGCTGTGGATGGTTTCTGCGTTTACCACTAGTATCAGTGGGCTGTTGTCACAAGTCGTTGCATTAGTTAATAATACCTTCTAGTGTGGTTGGTGGGGAGGGAGACATGTGGCCTCGGTGGTATTTAGAAACTGGCATTCAAACTCAGTTAATGGGAACGATGCGCTAACTGCCCTTTTGGGCCTCTCAAAATGTTCTTCTTAATTCTTAAATATAAAGCTATATAATGAAAGATGAGTCATATATTTATGTAATACAAATTATACAGTTATGCTTTTATTCCAAAAGGACTAATAGAGGAAATTAACCATATTATACACGAACACAGAGAACATTTTTATTAATCTACAGTAGAGCGCTCGCAGATCTAAAACAGAAATAGAACTTTCTGCTATTTCATCTTCGATAACGGAGCTATAACTGAACTAAATACATGCGATGAAGGCCATTTTTACAAACGATTCAAAGCTGCACGTATTTCAAAGGGGAATATGTTCAAGAGGGGGGGAAAAAGCCAAAGTTCTCTTGAAATGTAAACATATACATTTAAATTGAAAATTCAAAAATTGGCACTTACCATCTCCAGTGGGCTTTTCAAATAAATGCAGGGGGACAGTTGAGTTGTCTTCAACTTGAACCCCTGTTTTTAGATCGAAAACTAGTGTGGGAACACTTTAGTATGTCCATTTTTAAGATTAAGTTGCAGGCATTAATCTAAGATGCAGTTTCTTACTGAGGAAAACTTAAATGACATATCTGTTAGAGTTATTTTTTTCTTTTAGCAAGAGTGCAGAGTATAAATATGGTGAATTTTATAATACTCCAATATAAAGTGGGTTAAGAGTGCTAAAACCATTAAAAAAAAAAGTAATGTGTAAAAGATGAACTTACTGGGTTTGTGTACGGTTGTTTATCAAGAAAAAAACAGTAATGTGTCCAAACATACCCTTCCAATATATTCCACCACTGTACCTGTTTGAGATTCTAAAAACGCACACAGATATTCAGCTCTCAAACCCTTGAGTTTATTCTAGCATTTTCAGTTTCTGTAGAACCCTGAAAGAACTGTCAATACCTCGTGATTGTTCCACTTCATACTTCTATTTTGGTCTTCAGATCTCAAGAGACTCCTATAGATGGGCAGCCTCCTGCGTTACCACCCAAACAATTTAAAAAGAACAGTTGGAACCAAATTCATCATTCACACTCACAGCAAGAACTGGATAACCATATTAATGAAACATTTGATGTTCCTTCGTCACCTGAAAAATCCACAGTAAGTTTTTCAATCCAGTTTAACCATTCTGCCTTTTATCGGAATGATGGTCCTACTTTTTGAAGCTTGGCTCTGATGCGTTTCAGGAGTTGTTGTGTTTGTGCATTACATTGCAGCCTCTCCATGATACATACTGTCTCTTCGCTAGCTCTTGTTTTTTTTTTCCACGTGCTAGAGTAGTCCTTTGTCAGTTGTCATCAGATGGCTACATTGGGGTGGATAAGCAAATGTTCTGTATATTAGCTTTTCAGCACATCCAGAGATTTCTGACTGACCTCTTCTTTGAGAAATTATTCACCATCCGTTGTGACAAAGACATTGCAGACGCTACCACTGGTGTTTAATTTAGCTTTTATCAAAAAGCTGGAACTGAAAGTGTCTACCTGCTTCTGGAGCACTTTGTCAGGAATCTGCGCTTACATTTCTCATCAGAATTTTCAAGAAAGAGGCACTACCCAGACACATGTGACAACAGATGTAAAGATCTGAGCAAAAGTTCTTTTTCCACACTTAAGCACATGCTCGATGAGTAAGCTAGTCAGTTGATTATTGTCTGAGCTGAGATTTCACTCGCTATTTTTGTGATTTATTTTTGTGTGTGTGTCCTTACAGAGGTTTTCAGATGGTTCTTGGTTTTATATTGATATGGGGCAAGAAATGTTTTGCAGGATGGGAAAACTGTGTAACATCCAGACGTAGCAAATACAGTATAAACAGTTTTGCTAACCCCTCACATTCCCAGAGCACAGATTAATTGGAGAATTGATATTTTGGAAATGCCTTTGGTTTATTTTTATTTGCATTCTGAACTCTAAGCCTAGGATGTTCTCTCAGGCCTTGTTACACAGTTAAGATACCCATAAACCCCATATTTAATTTCATAACTGGGGTTTTAATAAAACATGCAAAAGTGAAACTTGTAAATTTATGAGCATTTGGGGAATGTTGTAAAAAATTTGGCTTTAATGAAACAGACATTTTAGCAGCTTTGTCTCGTCAGCGCTTACCCGAGTCGTATTAAAGTACTGTTCTGTTTTGAAAGATAACGCCGCTTTACTCATCAAGTTTTTCTGCTCTGTATTCAGTTATCTTTACCAAATTGACAAAAATAACTTTCAGTTGTTTTTTTTAACTCCTTTTAGTTCTGCAAAACCAACACAGCTGCACGAGAGAGAGATTCCTTTCTCTCTGTGCATTGGCAATGTGATGGTTTGCTGTGGTCCAACGGGCCACATTTACACGGCCTCGCTTAAGGCAGCGCACTGTTGTAACTGAAGATCTAATTTGGTCTGCTGATGGCTTTTTATTTTGGGTACCAGAGAAGGAACGCGACATGACTCTGAAATTTTGTGAAACTGTAAATTTAAGATTTGGGATGTGGGGTTTTGTTTTGTTTTTTCAAAGTTACGTTTCTGACCAGCATGTGCTTCGGGTTCCTGCACCTCTAAAGTCTCTTCTGCTGCTCCATCTCAAATATTTTAAGGAAAACCCCTCATCTTTTGGACTTCATTTAGCTATTGAATTTCCCTAGTCTGTATGGATGGGAAGTCTATTTAGAAAGGTAGTAGGACAAGTATGGGAATGACAACTTTTTACTCCATCCGCAATCCCTAAGTATCCAATCAAGGAATGCCCAGAAGCATTAGAAAACAAGTGTGGCCAGGAGTCCCTCCAGCCATGTAGGTTAATGATGATATACAGTGCTCTCTTCAGGATTTTCATTATAAACTGCTGCTCAAAATAGCCTCTTAAAGCAGGAGATTATTATTTGCATTTTGTTTGGGGAACGCAGCAGCACAAAAGTTGCCAAATGCTGGAAGTGAACACTTGGTTATTGCTCGTTCTGCCCAGGACCCGGAGTCTGGTCTCCCATGCCGGCGAACATAGGCTAAAATGATTTGTGTATGGTCAGGCTTCCGAAGCACCCTTCCTTCTCATTACCATTCCTTGCAATGATACTTTCTTCTCTTTCCCCAAATTTTTCATCTTTCATTACTATGACTATGTTTAGGGGTTTTGTCATAGCCAAAAGCTTAAAACACCTTGAATTGAGTAGATTTTTAGAACTCAATTGAGCAGACTTCTTTTATGTGTTGAACCTGCAGGTTTTGAAGTTTCTGAAGTATAGAAATGGTTGCTTGAAGTTTGTTTGTTGGTTTTTCTTCCTTTCTGAATGAGTGCTATGCTTTGGCTGTAATTAATAATACTGAAAAGTTCCTTGGAACAAATTTCTTTACTAATACTTCATATCCTCACCATAGAAACTATAGAAATACCAGCTACTGTTCGATCTATGAAATAAATACCAATGAGAACAAACTAAAAATCACTTCAGTGGCGCTAAGTTGAATTTTCCAGATTAAAAAAGTATCTGGTATTCCCCAGTTTATATTGGTAGTTCCTTTGACGGTGGTTTTGTGATCAGAAAGAAGGCAGCTAAAATTGTCAGAGCTTGATCAGTGCAGAGCATGTGTCACACCTCGTACTCTGCTGCACTGGAGATGGAATAGGGGATATGGAGCTAAGATTTTGTAGCCAAACTTGTCCTTGCTTCCTGCTGTCACGTTGCTGTTAACAGGAACAGAGGTATATGTATACCTTCAACTACCTTATTTTTCATTATACTACATTCTTACTGCAGGCTTTTCACTGTGGTCTTAATTAAAATTGTTTTAAGGAGATTCCATTTAGTAAACAGTTTTTCTTAAGACTGCTTGAAGTCAATTAGTCTTTTCTCGTACTGTTTCTCACTTTGAGCTTGCTTTGACAGAACACACCAGTCACTTAATTATGTCCAAGACTTTTAAATGTATAACTTTCCTCTTCTATGCAAAACTCAAGATAAGATGTTTTTACTATTACTTGATGTCCTCTCAAGTGTCCAGAAACAATTACTTCTTGAGGAAACTGCAAAATTATTACATACAATATCCTCAAAGTCCAACTATGAACAAAATATATATTAATACAATATAATTTTTGTTTACCAGCCCAATGGTGGTGTCCCCCATGACAATCTTGTTATGATCAGAATGAAACCAGATGAAAATGGAAGGTTTGGCTTCAATGTAAAGGTAACAGTACATCTATTCCCTCACGTCTATTAAGATTAGTTTCTGACATTTGTGATTTTTTTACTAATTTGATTTGTTTTTAAAGGGTGGATACGATCAGAAGATGCCGGTAATAGTGTCCAGGGTAGCTCCAGGAACACCTGTAAGTTATCAAAAAACCACTTTGTATCTTGAAGTATGTGTTCAAAAATATAAATTATTTCCTAGCTGCCTGTGAAAACCAGTTTATGCTATAACTTTATCATAACAAAGTAAATTATGTGCAGTAAGAATTTGATGGGGCTGCATAACATTTTTAAAACTTGTTCAATCCTCAAAAATACCTTTTTCTTACGGAAACAAAGTTTAATTCCTAAAAATCACCGTTTCTTGAGCTGTCATCCTGAAAATACGTTTACTTTATTACTTTTTAAAATATAGGCATTCGTATAATTTCACATAAATTATATACTGAAAGAGTCTTTTAGTATGTTAAAAATAAATCTCAAATCTCTCTCATCTTAGTGACGAATGTAGCTGAATAAAGCCAAGATTTAGATTAAAGTCAGACGTCATGAATCATTCATCAGGTCTGATTGTCTGTTGTTGCTGGTGTTTAGTGACTATCAATAGTGTCTTCAAACCAGGCACAATATTTTGTCAGTTGATTGCCACAAATAGTGACCTGGTGTTTAGCTGACTGGAATCAACTCTGTTTGTACCTTTTAGAGGAGAGTGAACCATTTATTTGCTGGCATTTAAGAAGTACAATTTTGGTTTTTTGGGGTTTTTTTCTTACTATTTGAAACTACTAAGATCTTTACCATGAGTAAATATTTAATAAATAATTTTGGCTGAATGTTTTAAACATTTAGCCTCGAAGGAGAAAATATTTGGTGATGTCATGTGCTCTTTTCTGCAATGATGTTTAGACGACAATTACAGTAATGATTTTTATTACCTGATTCCTCTCTCTGGGATTACTGGGATTTGTGCGTTGTCTTTGGTCCATGTCTTACTCTTGCCATTCCAGTTGTGCCGTTTCACACCTGAAGCATTTAAGCCTGTGAAATGGATTTGAACAAGGCTTTGCCATGTTACTCCCTCCACCTCCAAGATCAGAACATCCTGCTTTTAACTGCCTGTGCAAAATGGGGTTCAAACAGAGGAGCTTTCCACTTCAACTGTGTAGAGCAGTGGAGTAACGGTTGCTGAAAGACGTGTTACAGTGGCAGTCACCTTCCAGTAGCATACTGGTTTGGCCACGTGAATGGCAATGTCCCGTGTATTGTGTAACACTTAAATTTATCATTTGAATACAACGCAGCAACCATAGCAGCTAGGCTGTTGGAATTCAAGTCCACAAGTATAGTTACTTTAAGTTGATATTTTGAGGTGAAAAATTGGAAATGGCTTGTTTTACGGATTCTTTTTTTAATTATTTTTTTTCTATCTTTTAGGCTGACCTCTGTGTCCCTCGTTTGAATGAAGGGGACCAGGTTGTACTGATCAATGGCAGGGATATAGCAGAACACACCCATGATCAAGTTGTTATGTTTATTAAAGCTAGCTGTGAGAGACACTCAGGGGAACTTGTGCTCCTAGTTCGACCCAATGGTGAGTGATTTGCACATAATATTTAACAAAAAAACAGAAATCCACACCTTGCTTTCATTTTCTAACCTCCATTTTGTGTCCTGAGATGGAACCTTTTTAGGAGAGAGCTCCCTTCCTTGGAAAAGAATTGCCACAACACAACGTGTGTACAAATCGTGATCAATCCTGTACTCTGTGGAGTGGTACATAACTAAGTGTTGAAAAATAATAGGAAAGTCAGAGGTCAAGTATTTCTAGCAGAGAGGTAATTTAAATTTTGACCTCACTCATTTATAAAAATGTCCAGAAACCTATACGGATACTGAATGCAGTTTCTGAGGTTGCTGTTATTCCCTTAAGGAAAACAAAAGCTGAACACAAACAAACAAAAACCCTCAGCAAACACTGAGTGTTTGGGTGACTTTGAGGTCAATACATGCAAAATCCTTCCATATGTTTTTAAAACAATCCAGAATGGCTAATAACTTTTCTACTTGAGGATGCTTATTAGCAGAAAGTGCTAAAAATGCTCCCTAAATAACAGCTTGTGCATTGTATTCCTGAAATACACTGTTGGAGCATTGCCAGCAGATGGTCACTGGATTTAAGTCTGCTGCACATCCCAATTATAATACAATTGCAGGGGAAAAAGCAAAATGAAAAATAACGTCATTTAATCAGAATAATTAAAATTAGTTTCGGAGAGTACCTCAGCCACCTCATAAACAATTTTTCCTTTATTTGCACTAACCACTTACGCGTCCCCTCATTCTGTGTGTAAATTCTCTTGCAGCTTTTGTGCACTTTCTTTCTCAGATATAAAATTATTAGCTTTGTTTACAAGTTTACTAAAACAGGTACCTCTTGTGTGTTGATTATCTTTGTATTCTGGATGAAAACATTTGAGTTGTAGAAGTGAGGAGTTGTCAGTTTCCCTCACGGTCACAGGATAGAATTATAAAACAGGCTCTCAAACAGCATCTCTCTGTTATTATTTTTCAGTTCGTAGGCAGGGCACGCATACAGCCTTGATAGCGTTATGCTGGCGTATATCAATGTTGTTTTCTCAGGTGGTCTGCACATCTTGCCCTAGTTACTGAAGCCTAAAATCCGTTCAAAGGGAATTAAAACTAAAACTGTAAATGCAACTGTAATGACTTCAGAGGCATGATGTGAGAATCCGAGATTAGGGAGTGAAGTCAGACAGGGTAGGGTGTGACGTGATTTGATCAAAAATGTACCAGTTACTCGTGCTTTCACTTAATTACTATTAAACAACAACAACAGAAGTTTTGTCGTGGGTTATAATGATCAGTAAAGGCTACTTACCCTTGCTGATGGCGACTAAAATCAGTGTGTTAACAAATGTGGGATTTTTTGCAGGAGAATTACTTGTATTTTGCTTTTCAAGATAACTGACTTAGCATTAACCTCTCTTGTCGAACAGCGCGTTCATTCAGAGTGTTCATTTTTTCCTTTGTTCTAGCTGTCTATGATGTTGTGGAAGAGAAGCTGGAGAGTGAGCCTGACTTCCAGTACATCCCTGAGAAATCTCCACTTGATGGTGTCCATCAAGATGATAATGCTCTGAGGGAATCCATGATTCAACTAGCAGAGGGGCTTCTCACTGGAACGGTTTTGGCTCAGTTTGATGTGAGTCCTGTGTGCAGGTTCCAAGTCTTTCAGGATAGTAATTATTTTAAGCAGAGCAGATTTCAGTTAGCTTTCAGTAGAGTCAGTATCTTTTAGCAAAACAATTGTCTTACTCTCAAAAGAGAAAAAGAAATCCAATCCTGTATTGTACATGTATATTTATGGCATAGAATAATCCTAATACTAGTTTTAGTGTTGTTTGTTATAAGCAGCTTTATTGATGACTTACAGCTTTTTGTGATTATCAGACACCTATGCTAATAAAAATACCTTAATGGAGATGAAGACTGAAAAATGTATTCCAAAATATGTCTCCTGTACACAGATCTTCATTCCATATCTTAAGTTACTGTAGAAATGGAATGACAGGTGAGCTGTTGAACATTTTATGGACAACCTCAGTGAGGGAAGGTAAATTTACCAATGGAAACGACAACCTTAACCCTGAGGGTGTCAGCCCTAGACTTAAGGGTTAATGTAACAATGCCTTTTAGAAATAGTTGATTTTTTTTTTTAATGACATAATTCAGAAAACCAGTGCACTTCCTGTGGGGTCCTAAGCTGATAGCTATAGTCTTTCTTTAGCAGTACCTTGTGCCTTGATGATATTCCGTCTTTAATGCGTGAGATCAAGTGACTTAAAGCAGGAAGCACTGTAGGTTTGCAAAACTTAACAGTGTGAATTCTGTGAGTTCCTCACCTAGCATTATATAATGCAACATATATTTATAGACATACATATTCATATACTATTCTTCAAGAAGTTTGGTAAAAATTACTTTTATGTAGAGAAAGAAAAGATTTGCTCGAAGTCATTTGCCTCCTTAACTACACCTTCTCAGTCTCCCAAACATGTTCAGTGTTTAAAAGTGTTCAAAGTGCTTTTTATTGAACCTGGATCATTTCAGTGATACTGTTTGCAGCACAAGGGTTATGGCAGTGCATGATGCAGGCGTGAGAGGTCAGGAACCTCTCAAAGGAGGTTTTCTGCAGGAAAAGCACAAAGTAGCCCAGGATTTGCTCTACAGTTATTGAAATATGGAAGGATATCTTGGGGAGGGCACAGGGGAGTGAAACAACTGCAGCGTAGGTAGATGCCAGTACACGACACAGTCTGCTTGCCCCGGATCACCACGTGGGATGTCAGTATCAGCCAGTTCCCTTACCAGTATACAATATTGACTTTTCTCTGGATCAGCATTCTTATGGCAGCTTGAAATGTAACGTTCCGTTTGTCTCTAAACGAATTGTGACGTTGTGACTATTTTCAGTGATCTCACAGCGTTACTAAATTCACAGTTGCTTTCTTTTGAGAAGTATTTTCAAGTGTGTCGGAGCTACCGTGGCTCAGTAGTTTGTTCTAAAGAGTACTTCTAGGCAAATAATATGCTAAGAGGTCTTTAGCATCGATTATGGCCTAACTATCAGTTTTGTCTTTTAGCAATTGTACAGGAAAAAGCCTGGAATGACAATGTCTTGTGCCAGATTACCTCAAAACATTTCCAAAAATAGATACAGAGACATTTCGCCTTGTAAGTATGTGTGTTTGTACATGTGTTCTTGAAGTATTTTACTGTGGTTAGTAAATAAGTAACATCTTTCAAAAAATTTCTTTCAGATGATGCTACACGGGTTATTTTAAAAAGTAATGAAGATTACATCAATGCAAATTATATAAATGTGAGTAGTACTTTTTAAAAGAGCTTCTGACAAAGTAATTTTGCAGATTTTCAATGGAGAAGTTGATTAAAAAAACGCAAACATTTTCATAAATCTAGTTCTAACTAGAGTGGCTGATACACCTCAAACGGTTTGAAATGTGCTGTAGCGATACTTATTTGCAGTTGTTTTATAAATGAACCAAGAGAAAGAAAAAACGCTAAGAGAAGCTAGCCCTCTACCAGCCAAATTCACTCTTCTTTTCTGATTACTAATGTGGCAGTAGTGCTCAAAATCAGTGAAGTTTAATCTAGCAGCACTTCCTTTTATATCTTCCCCCGCCACTCCTCATCCCTTCAGTAACAACAAGATTGGAGCTACTTACTTTTCCTTTCAGGACCAAAAAACAGAGATGAAATTAAATTCCAAGATCAGTATTTTAAAAGCTAGTGTCAGAAACCCACAGAGCATGAAATGTTTGCACCTGAATTGTTTGCCAACTGGTCAATCATTTATTTTTTTTTAACCATCATTAATCTTGATTGTGGCAACTATGTAACTGTCAGTTAATATCTGGTGTACTTGGATCTTTGCAATAATTCTTCTTGTGAAATACTGAAGAATTTTTACCTGTGCCAATCCATACTTATTAACTTGCAATAAATAGAATTAGAATGTAGTTGATACTTTTTTTATTAGTTGCTAAACACTGAATGTCTGATGCCTGACTTATTCGCTGTAAGAATTAAAATAATTATCTTGTCCTCTCTTAGATGGAAATCCCTTCTTCCACAATAATAAACCAGTACATTGCTTGTCAAGGTCCGTTACCGAACACTTGTCCTGATTTTTGGCAGATGACTTGGGAACAAGGCTCGTCTATGGTTGTAATGTTAACAACTCAAGTCGAACGGGGCAGAGTAAGTAAAAGATTTCCTTCAATACTACTTGCATAATCTTCTAAAAAATCTGTTGGTGATAAGCCTTTAAAGGATTAGAGGAATATACTACTATGACATATAATACAGCAAGGGATAATGATTTTAAACTAAAAGAGGGTAGATTTAGACTAGACGTAAGGAAGACATTTTTTACAAGGAGAGGGTGGTGAGACACAGGCACAGGTTGCCCAGGAGGTGGTGGATGCCCCATCCCTCAAAACATTCAAGCTCAGGTTGGACAAGGCTCTGAGCAACCTGATCTGGTTAAAGATGTCCCTGCTCACTGCAAGGGGGTTGGACTAGGTGAACTTTAAAGGTCCTTTCCAACCCGTACTACTCCGTGGTTCTATGACTTTTCATTAAGAGCAGTGAATTCCTAGTACTGTTGCAATGATGACTCTCACATTTTAAACTTTCTGATATTGTTAACGTAGCTAAGACTTCAACTTTGCTCAGTTCTGAAATACATTTAATTGGTCACATATTTCTTAAAAGAGGTTAAGCTTCTTTGCTTGATTCTTTATTGTAAAGTAAAAAGCAACTAGAATTTACCTTCACAGGATTTTTTTTCCTCTAAACTTCAACTACAGGAAGTTTCATGAGTTTTTGTAGCGGAGTTCTTTGATACGTAGAGATTTTTTTTTTAAGGTAGCCTAACATAGCTTTGTAGTGTTAAGATCCCATACCTGGATGGCTGTCTTTAAAAGAGTCCTTGATAAGCTTGAAATCTTAAGATTTTTCTTAAAATGTTCTTCTGTGGCTACAAATATTTGTTTAATCATGTGAAAGAATCATTCTCCTTTAAGTCATTTCCATACAAAAGTGTGTAAAAATAGAATACTAGTAATAAAGTAATTAGAGTTATAAATGGTGCTCTCAAAGGCCTCAGGTGCATTTTGTGGTTTGTTTGGGTTTGGTTTTTGTTTTTTCAGCTATAGTTTTCCCCTTAGTAGCTTTGTTTATTATGCAACTTTGGAGACAGGCAAAACAATCAAATCTGTTCATACACAGGGTGTAATTCTGGAGTTGCTGTGTTTATGGTCTGGATCATTCACAGTAGCACTGACTAGTTCGGTGTGTGGACAGAAATGACAGTCTGGAAAAAATAAACTGGAATTTCTCCATATTGCGGATTTCTTTTGAAGATGGATTTATAGTAGGTTGTGGGTGTTCTGATCAACTCAGACTGTAGTTCTGCTGTCCTTATATATTCCAACTTTTTAATAACTACATATTTACTGGGAGGTCAGGCCTCTAAATATAATAAAAATAATTGAAGGGGTGTTGCAGCATTTTTAAGCTATTTTTCAGTGACTCAGTATTAGCATGATTCTACCTGCTCCCAAATAAACATGATTAGAGGGAATTTCAGTACAAGTGCCCTTTTAATTTGAGTTTTCCTGGCAGATCTGCTAAGAACAGACTTGCAATCGCAGTTCTCTGAGATTTCCCCCACCCTTTCAATAATAATATTTGTGGAGTTCTTTGGAGAGCTGCTTAATAATGAAATAAAAGGACTTATCTGTCTTATACCCATAGGCAGACTCCCTGCTCTAAAGCTGATCATGAGGCTACTGACATCACTATCCCACTGCATGCCGGGATGTCTCAGTGGAGCAGGAAGTCTGCAAATCTGGCTGCTCTTAAAGAATCGCCAGGTGGGTTGGAAAAATAAAAGTACACTTGAGCTGAAATGACCTCTGTAATTAGGCGTTTAAGCAATATATCTGAAAATCTTAGTGTTTGAAGTTTTCATTCACATTGACTTCATCCAGAGTCTTTGAAGTCCACCATCTGCATCCCCCTAACTTCTGCATTGCTTTAGCAACTGTTTTGTTGCTTATCACTTTTTTTTTTCCCCATTTGTTCTTTTCCCGTATGAATGTACTTTGAGAAGGTTAGAATAGGATTTTGGAGGTCAGAAATGTTTGTAAAGTAGCATTTTTGTCACTCAAGTGTTAAGATGGAATGTTTATAGATATACCCTCTTAAAAACATTGTCATGAAAGTTAAAGGCATCCACGTTCAGTTAAACTAACCTCAAGAGCTGGTGTAGGTCCTCTTGAAAAGAGAACCAGGGAATCTCTGCGATACCTCATTATAAACAATAATTAGATAACACTGTCTGTTTGGTAAGTAAATTAACAATGATTACAAAATGATCAAAATTGTCTTTAATGAACAAAGGTATGAGGAACTAGAAAGGATGAAAATAATACTCTGTGAATTTAAACACAGACCTCTTAAAAATGTGTTGACCTTAGGTTAAATGCCATCAGTACTGGCCAGAGCCATCAGGAAGCTCATCATATGGGAATTTCCAGATAACCTGCCATTCAGAAGAAGGAAATCCTGCTTATGTCTTTCGAGAAATGACATTGACTAATCTGGAGGTAAAATCATATTAAATATCTTTTAAGTATTCATCTGTGGAATCCTCACAGGCTAGCTAAAAATTACTGAATCAGACTTTCTTTTCAGCTTGGTGACATATCCATGCGAATAAAACCGTTTATTTCTAGAAGTCTTTACAAAACTACTCATATTGCCATGTACTTACCTAGTATAAATTCTACTCTTAGAATGATAACAAACCTTCCACTAGCAAAATATCACAAAGATTCAGTTTCCGTGATCATAGTAATTGGTTTTAAATCACATAAAAGATGTATTTGTTTGTCTTAAAAGTCCTTAGTCTTTCATGCCCTGGCCGAACAAAAGGAGTAATTAAAGAAGTTGAGAAACTTATTATTCCCTTGATGTTTTCAAAACATGAGACACCAGAAGTATTTCATTATTGCAGCTGAAAATCTCTCTTTGTAGAGGCAAATAGTTCTTAATAATTCCATCTTGGAATATATGTGTGAATAGATGGAGGAGAAATCCTGCTGAGAGAAAGACAAATTGGGATTGATAACTACTTGTAAACCAGGACCTTCTGGAACATGCATTGTGTGGTTTTCAGAGCCTTCCCAGCTAGCATTTCATTCTAAGAAATGTTTGGAAACAAGTATGTGGAATTTGTAGTCCACGTACTCATTTCTCACTGCTCGGGTTACCAGATGAGATGCCAGATTTATAGAACTGTCTTTTAGTCAATCTGCAGTTAAAATTCCTTCCCTGTGTCCTGCTGAGACAGTTGCTCATTTGTTACCAGCAGTGGAACCTCTGTAAATGATTCCATGCCTAAAGGTTATTTCAAGTGGATCTTTAAAGTAAGATAACATCTCTTCCTGTTAAATTTATTTTGCTAAAAATTTGACCACCTTCTTGAACATCTAATGTTCAGATAGATCATTGGTATCCTTGAACTGCTCTGCTATTACAAGGTGTGTGATTTGGGGTATTTATTTATTTTTTTTTAAACCTGTTGAAGACAGAAACATTTGTGGATTGCTGTAGTGACAATTTGTTTTTAAGAATTATAAAATCTAAGATGGGCAAGATTAACACTAATAAAGTGCTACTAGTTGCCTGAAGACACTTTTATTACGGGTACAAGTTCCTGCAATTGTACTGATGATGGTGATGATGATGATTATTATTATTATTACTATTATTATTGACTTGGGGTTTTAGTTTCTTTAAATGGAACCTGAATTACCCTTGAATACACTTCATGTTTCTGATTAGAAAGAAGAAAGCCGCCAACTAACCCAAATCCAGTATATTGCATGGCCTGATCACGGGGTTCCTGACGATTCCAGTGATTTTCTAGATTTTGTGTGTCTTGTGCGAAAGAAGAGGGCTGGCAGAGAAGAACCCGTTGTTGTTCATTGCAGGTATCCATTTTTTTCCAACTTCATTAAATTGTCAGACTGAACTTATTTATCACCAAATAGCTTTTCTCTGCTTTGTTGTTGAAATAAACATTTCATTTTATCTGCTTTGGGGATGACAGGAGAATTCAACACTTTAATTAAACAATTAATTAGTTAAAATTGTAATCACACTTCAATAAGCAAAATTTGGAGTACCCGCGTGCATTGCTCAGTGCAGGGATTTTGTTGGGTTTGGGTTTTTTGTTTTGTTTACAGTATAAATGCTTGTGCTAACAGTCTATATAATAATTCAGGGAAATGGCAGAGGATACTTACAAACCTTTTCCTCATGGTGACCATTCTACGAAAGTCCAGAGTAGCTTATAAACAATCCATAGCAGAAAACATGGGTGGTACATGCAATGATAAAATAAAAGACGATTTGTCTCAAGTCTGCAGTCTCAGGCTACATGGTAATTTGGTGTATACATTAAGATGGCACATTTTTCTCAACAATTTCCTTCTGTCGTGAATTAAAATAACTCTGTTACTCAGGTTTTTATGTACACGTGAAACGTGGATGTTTTTTCTCATGCAGTAGTTTTTTAGTAGCATTCTACGTTCCTACACAAACTACCAAAATCTTAACCCTTTAAAATACCCCGTTAGTAAGCTATAATAACACCTAATGTCATAAAATGAACATGTACTAAACCAGTTCTTGCTGAGCAGTTTTGTGAATAAAATTTGGCCTCTAAATTCCCAAATGCTGCCCAGACAGTGTGTTCCTGCATCAGAGAGAAACTGAGATTTAAAGGAGAAAATAAATTAAAAACTAATCTACACGTAAACTAGACATTTGTTGAAGAAGATGAAAGAAAAACGTTTTTTCTCTTTCAACAATTTGTGTATCAGAAGTGGTATTACTTGGTTTCGCACACTCTTCTGCTTTGTGCTGGCCAGGGTGATTCTTACTAATTAGCGAATCCAGTACCAGAATGCTGCTGTCTGAAATGATACTGTTCCTCAGCTTCCGTTATTGGTAAACTTTTTATTGATATGGCTGTGGAAGCAAACAGTGAAAATATCAGCCAAATACAACTGTTTCAGTATAAAGTGTACAAGTGTGCAGAGAAGTGTGTACGAACAGTTTCACTCATCTCAGTGAGGCGTCAATTCAGTTCCGCACTGACAACAGTTTTGCCTTTCACAGAAGAGAGGACATATCACAGTTCAGCATAATCTGCTTAACTGGCCTAACTGGGTGGCTGTTGGGAGGTAGAGCCAAATTCTCCTAGGGAGGGAAGCTGGGGGATCCCAGGAGTTCCTCTGTGTTGCCTGCGCGCTGTTTTTAACGGCTGTTCGGTGCGATGGGACGAGGCGTTAGTGCAACAAAATGGTGAAACTTGTTTTCAGAAGTAAGCCGCCAGCTTCGGTGTGGGGTGCAGGAGCTCGGGTCAGTCACGCCATGATCAATGTGATCAAGTGAAAGCAGTTTATTTAGTAAAACATCACTCTTTTATAATCTCTTTGGCATAGCACGCAGTAAGCTATTCAGCTATTGGTTACATTGTGCACATCATTTACCTAGCAGCAATTTCTAATTGGTAGCACATATTCTTCAAGCTCTCCTTATTGTAGGATAGCTCAGTCCATTCTCCCTACACATGCTGATTGGTTGGTGCTCTTCTTGTTCCTCCCACTGTGACCGCTGACTTCTTGCCAGGTTGCTGTTCTGTGGAATTTGCTCATTAGGCCTCTTATCTCCTTCATTCCCTGGGACTCTTCAGCCTCAGGGCTTCCCGGGCTCTTTGGGGAAACATCATTATCTGCTCAAAGCTACGGTCCATCCCTGAGTCCTCAGACCAGCTGTGGACTCCCACAGTGGGGAATCCAAGTAGCGAGTAGAGCAGACTTCTCTTTGTACAATAGTAGCTTAAAAACGAAACAAAAAAAAAGAGATACTTTAAAGCAACAGAAACCTTGAGGAATTGGAAAGGTTGTTATGTTGAACTACTTAAAACACTAATTTCCAAGCTAGGTTCTTTTTATTTTTACAAGGCTCCTACTATTTTGGTTGAATAGTTTCTAATTCTTGTTGGAGATGAGGTGGTGTGCTACTCATCCTTGCCCTGCCCTTCATGATTTTCCTGTCCTATCTCTGTGTTCCTCTCCATCAGTCAATGATTTCTTTTTCCAAGCTGAAGAGTCCTATCCTACCCGATGTTTGTCGTATGGAAGCTATCACTTTCCATTGTTGTTGCCCTTCTCTGAATCTTCAGAAGTTCTAAAATGAGTCATTAGATTCTTTGTCAGATACTGTTCCTGTTTGGATTTGATAAAGCATTCTGAATATAAATTATATATATATATATTTTCTAGAAATACAAAATACTGTTGAACAATTGTATATAGCTAGCATATTTACGTCTTGTCATAAAATTGTCATGACATCATTGGAACATGTAGTAGCTTTAATGCCACCTTCTGGGCAAAGATTTAAAGTAGTCGTTTGGCCAGACTTAATTTGAAGTTACGCTTCAAAGTCAGAACAGTTAAGCTTCGAACTTTGGAATGTTTGTATTAATTAATTTAGAAGTAAACTTTTTCATTTATTGACTGAAATGCTTACCCTATGAGTTGAGATAATGCTGGTATTTGAAAATATGGATTTGGTCCTGTATTCAAATATAGAGAATCCTGTACTCAGATATGGAGTTTCAAAGTGTTTGCAAATGCTTTGTAGTTTTTCAGATGTACAACGTAGTTTTCTTGAATATGAAAAAATTTGACTTTTAAACTTGTTGTGAAGTTCAAGGTTAAATATTCAGTCTTTGAGGATTGCTACTAGGGGGAAAGTGTGTGTATATGTACAACAATGCATGTTTAAGCTAAAGATTATTTATGTAAGCTCTCAATGATTTTACCATTCTGAGATATATGTTACGGTGTTTTGAAAGAGATTGCTATTATATATTCCTTTTCAATCTATACAAGTAAGATCTCTCTTGTACTTCTTAATACTAAGAAAAATATCATTATTGTCACCTTCCTAAGGTTTCTAGTGATTGTTCTGTTCCTCTATCTAAAATACGGAAGTATGGATCACTTCAAGAACATAAACATGGTTTTATCCGGTCAGCCCAACATTCCAGCGACAGCCAGTCGGTGATGGTCAAGTTGACACAACGTGCCCAGTGTGTTTTGTTACTGTCTAGCTATTAGTATGGTTTCTAATACGATCTGATTAAATATCTGTAAATTCTGCTCGAGTGAAGGGAAGGGTTAAGACAGTCTCTCTTCAAAGGATCGATAATTCTGCATTGATGGGGTTTTGCTCCACTTAGGCAGGATGGAGGCTTCCAGTGACACAGACACAATCTAAGCCCTTCCCTAAGTGTGCGAGTCGTGACAATCAGTCATGAGAATCCTTGAGAAGGAAAGTCTTTAAGTATGAACAATATTCCAGACACTTTGTTTCATTTTCCAATTTGGGTCTTTCTTGGTTTGTTTTAGTGCTGGGATTGGACGGACGGGAGTTCTTATCACAATGGAGACAGCCATGTGTCTCATTGAGTGCAATCAGCCTGTTTATCCATTGGATATTGTAAGAACCATGAGAGATCAAAGGGCCATGATGATCCAAACACCTGTGAGTATCATACTTGCTGTTCTGTGTTGCAGAAGAATGATTTCCTATTACCTGGTCACGTCATTAGACAGGTTTTTAATATCCCTGCTGTAGATCATATTGCAGAGAGGTCGCCTCTACCCAGTGTAGCTGTAGCCTTGGCTCCAGGCAGGAATCTACTGCAAAGGCTATTGGAAAGGAGAGATTCTTTAAATTTCAACAAAGAAAACTTGAAAAGCAGCAGCTGTTTCAGGGGTACGTAGTAGTTAATGTCAAAAAGGGGCAATTTACAGTAGTGTAAAAATTAACCAGTGGAGGAAGCAGGAGCCTGACTGCAAGTGTTAAGAATGGGAGTAGTATAAAAGGTAAACACAGAAAGATCCAAAACACACAAGAAAAACCTTCAGTGATGCAATTCAGTGATTTTAGGTTGCCTTAGTTATAATGAAAACAAGCCTTAACTCTGCTCTGCAGTGCCTCGAAAAATTACATTGTTCAAGATCGGTGTAATTAAATCTGATGTGAATATATCAAAGTAATTTTACGTGTATTTAGTCTAAAAAAAAAAGTGCCTTGCTACCAGGATTCTTTTGGTGCTGTCTTCATGTTTGATCTGTCTTATGACGCTAGAATTTTTCCTGGATCTCTAATGTTTGGGGTTTTTTTTGCTTTAATGTATTATATTTCAGAATTGTAGAAATTTTAGAACGGATTATAGAAGCTCTTTATTTGTATCAGTCAGATTTTGCGTATCTAAGAGCAGTTTGTGTTTACCTTTTTAGAAAATACCTAAAAAGGGTCAAAAGATTGAGTTGTCTTTCAACTTAAAAAAAAAAAAAAAAAAGGCTTGGACTCTTGGTTGTTCCAAGATTTTGACCACTTCCAGGTTTTTTATTTGGATCGGTTCTGTGGTTTTACTCATATTATGTAGCATTTAAAGGGAAAAAAAGTATTTTAAAGGAGAGAAGGCAGTACATCCAGTATCGAAGCCTTCCCACAGTTACTGAAGGTGATTAATCATTAAAATAATTTTAATGTCCCTACTGCTGTTCCTTTAACCAAATTTGACTTAACCTTTTGTGCTTTTCAGACTGACAAAAAGTATATATGGGCCTCCATTTCTAGGTCGTCTCTCATTCAGAGCTGCTGTCCAGTGTTGGTGTTCCACTAAAAAAAAGTTGTTTTATTCAGCTAGCACGGGAGGGGTGAGGAAGATGAAGATACATAAAAAAAAATAAAGGACAGCTCTTGCTGTTTGTGATGCTAATACAGTATGAACAGCATCTCTCTAGCATACATAGAGAGGAAGAGAGTTTTATTAAAGGTAGGAGGTGCAGTGGTAAAGGGTTTTAACTATATTTTTTCATAGCGTGTGCTAAATATTTCTGGTGTTCTCATTTTTCTTAAACCAGAATTTTCAAGTTTCGGTGAACCACAGATATTTACTGCATCAGAGGGAGAAGGGTTAATAAAACACTTGAAGGGGTTTGATTTTTTTTTTTTTAAGATTGCAGAAACATTAGCCATTATTTCTCCTTTGGCACTCTTCCTGATTGTGGATATCCGGAAAGATTCGCTGGGTGCCCACGAGATGGCCCCGTGTGTGTGTGTCTGCTGCCTGTGCTGCCTGAGGAGAGCTCCGTCTCCTTCAGGGAGTGCTGGAGGCAAAATCAGTGTTTTTCATAAATGCGTAGAAATTTAACTATTTAAACGTACATGCAACAATACAGTAAATAATGATTCTGTTACTGAATCTGTTACTGCGCCCACTTAACATCTGACATCGCTAATTACCGCCTAGAGAGGGATGTTCTGCAGCACTGCAAAGGCAGGCGAGCAGGCTTTCTGAGCAGCATATACACCATCGTGCTGTGTTCAGTGTCAGCTGTGGTACTTTACAAAACAGGGGCTTTATTCCATTTAATTTTCATTCTGTTCTAATTTGGTTACTGTTATTTGTTTAAAACAAAATATCAGTGGCCTCTATGGATGCTTTCAACTTAAAAAACTGCGTTCAAGTGAGATATTATATTCAAGTGAGATATTATACAGTGTTAAGAAACTGGAGTTCTGGATTTTTCAAACATGAAACAATTTTCTTTTATATCATGGTCTGAGGGGGAGGTGCCAGTAACATGCCAGAATTCATGTAGGTATGACAAAGTGCTTTGAAACTGTAGCTTCTAAATCCAAGCACGTGGAAACCTCAGGTCAGTGAAACTTTAGCAATGAAATGGAGAGCAGAAAATGCTACTAATTAGGTGAGGTTGTAATAACAGTCGTGCTTTTGCGGGTGTGACTTTTGGTACTTATTTCAAAGTGCCCTTCATCCATTCTTCTGTTGAGAAACAAGATGTTCTAGTATAAAGTTCCTGTTGTTTTGTGTTTCCTAAACTAAGTTTGAGGCACAGTTCTTGGTCTGTCAAGAGAACGGGGTGGGGAAATTTTAGAGTCCTTTTCTGCTTCCCCATGACATGGTTTAATTGCGTTTCTTTTCAATTCACTGAATCTGCTTTTCTTTTCAGAGTCAATACAGATTTGTATGTGAAGCTATTTTGAAGGTGTATGAAGAAGGATTTATTAAACCTTTACAGGCATCACTGCATAAGTAAAGAGCAAAAAACCTAGGATATCAGTTGAGGACTCCTGTCCTGTAGAACGAACTGGCAGCGTTCTTTGTGCCGTGATACTGCTTGCAGGAAACAATAGTGAAGTACAGCAAAGAATTGACAAAGGACTTTGAAAACTTCAGCACTGTTGCACTTTACGTTGAAACAAAATCAGTCTCTGAAACTCTTCTAACCTTCATCTGTTTGAAGACTTTTATTTTCGTGCTTTGCTCCGAACAAACCACAAACTGAAAGAACTAATTGTGTTCAGGGTAATCTACGATATTTCATTGTAGTGCCATATACCGCGCTTCTGGTTGAATTGCTACAAACAAGGCTTGGAATTATTTCACTCTGTTTTACACCCACGTCTCTTAAAACGAAAAACAAATGAAAAATTACACTAAGCCATGGTCTTTTTTCCAGTGCTAGGTTTATTTACTATGTACAGACTCTCACTGTTTTGTTTTTTACAACATTTAGCAATATCGCCAATACTAGATACACACTGCCTACTGATGCAGCACACTCTGTCCTACACTCTTACTAGAGACCAGCTGGTTGTTAGAGGAAAGCTGGCGTCCGTGTTAACCCAGCAGTAGCTGCATAGTGCCCACTTACCAGCATCTTGTACAAAATAATAACAATAAAAAAAGAAAAAAAGAAAAAAAAACCACAAAAAAATAAACAGCATTTCTCTGACACAGCTTGTGTGTCATACACTGGTGTATTCTGATTCGTGTGACTTAAGAGTACGTGGTGGGAACTAGTGCATGCGTTGTGTCTTAACCCCTTAAGTGCCTTGAGACTTACAGCGTACATCCAGTGAAAGGCACTCATGGTTCTGTGGGGGTGGTATTGTCCTGTCATATTTATCTTACTGAGTTCAGATTTCTAAAACGGCCCTTGGTGCTTGGAATGTGTTACTGCAAGGGGTCATGGAAATACCGTTCCCTCTGTCCTTATACAAGTACCTGCCTGCTACTCTCGGTAGCAAAAGCACCTCTGCCAACTTAACGAATGAGCATCGTATGCTGCTGTGTTGTAATTACGTGAAAAATCTGACACATTCCTTCATTCCTTCCAACTAGTAACTTACTAGCAGCTTACTCTGAAATGCTGGTAGGTGATTAGAAGCTGATACTTTGTTTTATCCTTTTATTGAGAATAGCTGTCTTACTTGATTAGAGCATAACTCTTTAATAGCACTGATAACTCGGTTGAACTTGCAATCAGATGTGATTTAATTCCATTTTCTGCTAACCAATTACTTTTTAAGTCCTCGCAGTTGATTTCAAGCCATGTTCGTACAGGTCCGTCTTTCATTTTATTTTTAATTGTTTGGGTGGGGGAGAAGGGAGGAGAACACTATGAAGTTGTCCCAGAACTTTATTTTAATTCCATACTGACCCCAGTCACCTTCTGTTATGCTTGTACAAATCGTTCCAGTTGGTATGGGTTGCTTCTTAGTTAAGTAGATAGAAGTTTTGTAAGAAATGTTTGTCTGATACAGTATCTGAGCTCATTCTAAAGATACATAAATGTCCCGGTTTTTAAAATATTTTTCCAGAATAGGAGAAACCAAGTCAGAAGCAAGGTATCCAGTGTAATATACTGTAAGGAAAAAAATCAGTCACTTCTTTGACTGCCCTTTGACAAGCTAACTTTGTGCCCTCTATTTAAAAGCTTAATTTATTATATTGGTTTCCTGAAAATGTTTATCCAGTAAATTTTGCTGTAAGCTATATGAAGCGTAGAATTAAAATGGAAAGTTCTATGCTAAATAATTTTTAACTATTGAAGAATTATATTATATAATAGGCTGTGTTTTATGGACGTTTGAAAGAGATCAGCTATGAACTAATAAGTGAAAAGGGATTCAGGCAAAGTGAAATCCTGGCTTAGGACTTCGTAATAAACATGAGCCACAATGCCAAATGGAAGATAGAGTTTTAAATATTTTTTAGAAAGCAAAATAATATTAAGTGGCTTGTGGCCCTGTTGCTTATATTTCTTGATTTGATGCTTAATTCAGTATTACCCCTCAGTGAAAAATGAATCCTACCAGAATTTCTGGATCTGATAAACTCAAAACGAGTAATAAGGTAGCTTTAATCTCAGTTTTAAGCCATTTGCAACGAAATAAAATTCTTTAGGAAAGTACAAGCTTTAACTTCCGTGTGACAAGGTTATTAGCTGAGACGCTGGCCAGTTGGAGGGTTATTTCAAACTGAGCACTTAAAGTAGTTCATCCATTCTAGTGAAATAAATTTTCTTCATAGGCAGGTTGTAAATGAAAATGGCATTTGCCCTTTTTTTTTCTGAGGGAAATCAGAAATGGAGTTTATAGCAACATGATATAGTGTTGGTATGTCACATATTTAAATATTCTTATGAAGAGTTGCCAAAGCAGTTTGAGTTCAAAAGACCCATTTATACCACAATTAAGTGCGGGCTATTTATCGGTCGTCTGTCATTACTGTGTTGATGACAAGCATCAGTAAGAATAATAAGTCTCTTCAAAGTCTTCCTCTGTACTGACTTAAGCTGATTTGTAGTATATTAACTAGTTGCACTTGGGGGGAAAAAATAGAGACAAAGCCACTATTCTTAGATAACTGGCCATCAGTGACTTGGTGGCTTTTTGGCTCCTCCAAAGCCAGGATAGTGGTAACCAAAAACAGACTGGGAAAGAGGATAGCCTTGAAGCCTTTCTGCACCATAAATCATTCGTTCAAATCTTTCTACCTGTTGTGGTATAAATGGCCTTGGAAATATTTTTATATGGCCAAAAAAAAAAAAGCAAAACTGCTAAATATTTTACTTTGGGTTATGAAGATCTGTATCATCCTTCAGAGGTTTTTAAAGAAGTTTTTGTATGTTTCATGCTGTACAAAACATGAATGTATCTTTCAGACATAATGACTTATAGACCTATACGTGATTGGTGTTATGACTGTTGGATTTTATGAATAATTATTTTCATACCATTTGATTAGGAAAAATGTTGGGTGGGTGTGGGAAAGAAGTATGTTTGTAACACTTCCATGATACAAATCCAGTTAAACAAAAAAAAAAAAAAAAAGAAAACATTGTAAATAAGAGCAATATTATGACAATTTTGTGCCAATGTATAATGTTAAGACTTATGTTTTCCTTTTAGGTTTGGATTGAAAGCTGCCGCTACCATCTCTTGTTTAAAGTGGATTTGGAGGGGGTTTTTAGCAGAAAGACGTGGGGCTCTAGCGGGGGCTTTGAGTATTTTGGGAGTATTTTTTTGGTTTTGCTAAATATGAAATAAGATGTAGGTACTGTTTAATAAACCACCTGCAGATTGTCAGCCAGTCCGCTTTGGGAAATACTGCTTTAGGTGTATCAGATAACTGAGAGTTGAGGAATTTGTTTATCCTGAATTTGGAAGCACTTGATATTCCAAATAATTTGCAAGTCATAAGCAGTAAAATACTGCTTCTATGCATTTTATTTTTATGTGTTCTCTCCCAGTTATAAAAAAAGAGAAGGTCTCTTGGGTTGGTTTTCTTGTCTCACTACATTTAATGCTCGCTGATGTTTCTTCCACATTTCTGCGTTAAATTTTGAAAGCTGTCCCATATAGATAAAGCATCTTCTAGAATATCTGATGGCAGTCATGCACACCATCTATTAGAGAAAGGGTGAGAAAGCAGCTGGGAGAATAAGGAACATGAGGAGTTTGTTACGGAGCCAGTGTAGCTGGCAACGTTCTGTGGAGACCTTCCAAAAAAAGCTTTGTGGTACCCGTGGAAGGGCCAGAAAGCAGCAGACCTGCTGCAGTTGCACTGCCCAGGGAGACGAGAAGCAGGGGAGGTCTGGCATAGAGATGCTGGAGCTCCAGGTATGCTGTGGAGCTGAATTGTGGGATATTTTAATGCTGCTGTGGTGTGTGTGCAGGTATGTGGGTGACGTTTGACGGCTCAGGGAGTCAGCATGAGTATGAAAAACTCTACAGGTCCACCAGTTTCCAAGTGAAAGCAGGTTGTCCCATATGTGTGCTGTAGTTCTGAGTGTAGAACAGTCAGTCGACGCCTCTGCAGATGCCTCTGCAGGCAATCATCAAGACCCTCAATGCTCAGGAAAAAGGGAGGGATTAGGTTATGGTCCAAATGAAAATTTTCCATATTTGGGCTTCCACAAAGTACAGGAATGGTGCCCTCTGATGTCACTTCTAGCCCATTTTGTGGCTCGCATCTCAGGTCCCCGCTTGGCTGGGTCTGTTTGCTAATTTAAGTACCCACCTTTTGTCTTGAGCTCTTTTCCGTTGCTACTTTTAGCCCTATGAGCTAATATCAAAATCTGGTAAAAATACATTCAGTGATGAGACATGGATCATGCATGAAATTGCAGGGATCATAATTAGTGGTGATTGGGAAGCTGTTGCAAGGGGAAATGGTCAGTTTGTTTCAGCGTAAGTGTTCTGTCCAGTCTCTGTTGTCCCACTGCAGTTACAAACTGACGCTGATTTTTTTTGTGTGTGAGTTTTTTTGGGGTGGCTTTTTATTTTTATTGGTTCAGCGGTCTGCAAAGGAGGCCAGTTTGTTATCTCTGGCTTTTCTCTGTGCTGGGCTGTTCCTAGGGCTTCTCCTGCTGCAAGTCTGTAATTGGTGCACGAGCTGTAAGCCCTGGCTATTGGCTTTGGCGTGTTTTGCTCAGTGGTAACAATTTGACATGAATAACTCTTTAAAATAATGCTGAAATTTTCCATGTTTGATTTCTCCAAACCAGTAGCCTCATTTAAAATTAAAAGGAGCCACGAAAATATCTATTCTTCTAGTCTGTTGTAGCATGAACCGTGGTTGCACGGGCTGGCTGACAGTTTGTTGGTTGTGTTATTTCGTATTTAGCAAGCTTACGCATTTTAAAGGGTAATTCCTTTTTTTTTCAAAGTGTTTTGATGTTGGAATAGTAGCACTTTATCTCATGCTTACTACTGACTGAACTATTGGACAAAATAAATTGGGTTTGGAGAGAGATGCTTAATGGGTTTCTGTACAGAGATGATTTGGATTAAACCCTGGTACGAATGGCTTCTGTTGTTCCAACCAGCTCTGGTTTATTGCTGACGTGTTTCTGAGGGACTTTCAGGAAGAAAAATATATTAATAAGTCTGTCATCTCAATTTTCCTGTCTTAAAATATAAAGCTTGCGTTTGGGGGGAGGAAAAAAGAGGAAAAAAAAAAAGGTGCAAATATAAACTACAGGGTACTTGTAAATTTCTCTCTGTGATCTCTCTCAGCTAGCTGCAGATTAGCTATGTTTACTGTAAATGTTTCTGCTACACCTTATTTTTAACATTAGATCAATTACCTGGAAATCAGTATTTTTTTTTTTTTTTACTTAACTTATTTGAATTTTGATAACTAAAGATAATGCACAACAAAGTTTAAAGACGTTATCACCCTTTTACTGCTAGGCCAGGGGCCTAAGACACGCGTGGAAGGGTTAAACAGTTTACATTAAGCTGTTTTTTGTTGGTTTTTTTTTTTTTCTTTAACTAGAATATATCCACAAAGACTAGACTATAAACGATCCAGTGCAATTATCTCAGTACATTGGGGGCACCACAGTAAAACAACCTGTACTAATCTTACAGGAAAACGAAGGTAAGAAAACAAAGGTTTTATTTTATCCAGTGTATCCAGATTTGTTTTCCACTTGGTTTAGTTTGTTCACCAGTGATCCCATTTTAACCAGTCAGTTTGGCAGGGCTGTTTGCGTAAGGTTTGGGTTTTTTTCTGTAACAGGTGCTATACTATGTGTAAATACAAAGGGAAGAATGTTCTTTAGATCATTATTCACGATCAGATGGTGGCAATATTTTTTGCTGGTTCCTTCCGGTAATTAATTTGCATTTCCAGCTGTGGCTTTCAGTTGCCAAATCTCATCTCAGTTTCATACTGCTGAATGATGGACTGCACGTGCGGAGTAAATCATCTCAGAGTTGAACAGCTCCTCTGCTGTTCAGACTAACTCTTGTGTAACTTCATTAACGCTGGGGGAATGGGAAGGTTCTTCCCATAAGTAGACTTCTGCCTATAAATTTGTTTAAAAGCACATGAGGTGGAGGAGAAAATAACAACAAACCAGAACTAAAAGCAACATCTTGGCTGAACAGCCAGGGCGGTTGATTGAAAATGTTGGAGACTTGAAATTGGTCAACACTGGACAATGTGAAAATAAATTCAGCTTTTGTCACTGCAGCTACTGTATGCTTTAAAGGGCCTTATGTATTTGTCCTCGTTTTGATAAAATGAAATTTCTTGCCATTAAAACGATACACTAACTTCTACCGAAAACCAGCAGTTCCCAGGATAAATATGCTAATTAACATTTAACAAGTCTTGTTTTAGTCTTAAGTAAAATTTCATTCTATTATGTGAAAAAAAAATGCTGTTATGCATATTTTGTGGATATATTTAATTTCAGTTGACAAATAGTTGTCTAGGTACAGACTTGAAAATATATATATAGTTTACTTGTGGATCTTAATTGTTTAATTGCAAAATAAAGATGTGCTTTAGTAATTTAAAGTTTAACTTTTTTGCTATTTTCTTGCTACTATACACATGGTTTTGCTGTGCTTTTACACACTTCTGATGCCAGATAACATTCATCTCGTGTTCTACTTCTTGCCGTATCCCTTAAATTTAGCCCAGTAGATGGAACACTAGAAGAGGATGGTCGAATAATGAAGTTGCTTGGCTACAGAAGAAACATGACAGTATCAGCCAGAGTTTTTCCCTGAAAATACATACTGCAGTTTTTGCTCTAAGGGAAGAACAACTATTTATCTTTTATACAGTGAGTGTTTTGGAGCCAGTGTTCAATAGTGACCGTAGGGTGATCACAAAACGGAGGGCATCAGGAATACTGATGTGAAGAACGAAAATTCCATATGGAAGCTTGCAATGAAATATTTGCTACCGGAAAGTGAGGGGGTGTTCAATGCGAAAGTAGGAAAAGATGATGGAAGGACTTGAGGTGAGACCAATCTCAGGAGGGAGAAGTCTAAGAAAAGAGAGACCCGTATGTTCTTAATTTGACTGATTAGGACCTTAAAGTTGAGGACAAGGTGTTTGGATTCGAAGTACAGAAAGATGAACTACTGGGAAGGCATTCAAGGAGAGAAAGAGAAATAAGAAGAGGTATTAAGGAGGAAAAGATTTGTTTAAACTGGAATAGGAAGACTGGATAGAAGACAAGTCACGGCTCCCACAGTTGCATGTACTTGGACAGTATCTGAGTGAGGGAGGAGTAGACTGGAATTACATGAAGAGTATTAAGAGACTGATGTAAGTAATGCAAAAGTGAACAAAAATGTATCACTGAAGCTACAGGAAGGAATCTGGGACTGAGTTCTTGGTGGCAGCAAGGGAGCTTGTGAGTGACAGGCTGGAAAGAAGCTCGGTTTGAGGAAATAGCTGAAGATGGGCAGAAAATTTAGGAACTACCTCTTGAGAATCAGGTAATTCTCCACAGTGCTTTTATCTAATAGGAAAATTTGGATTGGTGTAGACTTAATGGCAAGGAGAGGAGCATTTGTGTGGCAGAGATCCCCACTAAAAACTAAATATCCGTGTTAGGCAGATGATCAGTTAGGTGATTTGCGCTGAGAATTCACCAGATACCTGAAAACCTCCAAGACAAGTTATTTTTTCCCCTTTAAATATAATAAAATTTTATGTGTTTCCCTTGGGAACTTTATTGCAAGCTCCCACGTGTATTTCATGGCAGCCTACCAAGAGCAAGCATAGTCCTTGCTCCTCTGGTAAAAAACACCTAAATTCCCCCATCTGGGGATTTATGTTCCTGAGTAAATCACCAGCTCGCCTCGCTCCTGCTGCTCGTGGCGGGAGAATTGCGCTGTTGGCAGCACAGGGCTGCTAAATAAGGGGCGTTTAATATTAAAATCAGCCTTGTTCATCAGCAACAAGTGGTGCCAGGGGAGGCTTGGGCTGGATATCGGGAAGTTCTTCACTCAAAGAGCGGTATTGGAGCAGGCTGCCCAGGGCGGTGGTGGAGTCCCCATCCCTGGAGGCGTTCAACAGACGAGTAGCTCTGGTGTGCTGGGACAAGGTCTAGGGGTCAGGCAGGCGCCGGTTCTCTCCCACCGGGTTTCGGAGCCGCGTCCGGAAAACGCCGGCAGCGCTTTTCCCCACAATAAGACCCCAAGCCGCCGCCGGCCTTTTCGCAGGCGGGACTCCCGGTTGACCCCGCGGTTCTGAGGGCTCAGCGTGGCCGCTGTTGGCCGGCCTTCCCTGGGGGCTGCTGTTACAGCCGGGTTACAGCTGCTCGGCTCCGGCGTGTCACACAAGAGCGGCGAAGCGCTGCGGCTGCGTGCCAGGGAGCGCCCGGCCGCCAGCCGCGCTGCTGTCCC